>VKGM01003296.1:0-10560 GCA_007844875.1 Busseola fusca | reverse complement strand
GCTGGATATCAGTACTTTACGCAATTAAAAAGTGTAAAATAAAAAGTCGGTTGTTTTTTTTATAAAAAAGTGATTATAAACAATTCTTGTCACTACAAGAGAAGATTGCAACTGTAAGACTGTCAAGGAAGCAAGTGAACCTGGGCTTCGTGGCACATACTACTTTATCCAAAATTCAAATGTTGGCATCATTAAAAAAATATAATCTGTTGGTTGGCAGCCCTGCCCGAGCGCCGCGTCACTGGTAAATAATTGCTTAACTGAGAATCTGTGGAGAGGAGTGCGGGCTAAAGATATTTGGACGTAACAAAGGATTTTATTTGACATACTTATCCATATTGTCTGACAACCAGTCTTACCAAGGGGTATCGTATTACCCAGTAATACGATACCCCGGTTGTAGAGGTCAGATAAGCAGTCGCTCCATGTAGGTAATAGGTAAAACGGGCTGGTGTCCGGAACTCCACGACAATGCGCGTATTTTGCGTGCGTCGCTCCATGTAAAAATACAGGTATTCAGCTCCATCTCGTTCGACTGGAAGGTGACACACAGGCTTCTGCGAAGCAGTCGTGCTCGCAATGAGGAGGCGGAGCGTGTGAGGGAGAGGCAGTCGCAGCGCCCTAACGCCCCTAGCCGCCGCAGGAGACGCCCTGGTCGTCGGGAGATACCATCGAACTCCGGGCCACCGTAGGCGCGGGCCTGCGGGCGGCGAGCAATGGGTAGCTCGCCGCCCGATAAGGACCAGGCCCGGGTCGACAGCGCGTCGTGTTCCGCGCGCGCCTCAAAGGGTTGTCAGCACAGCGTGTCGAGGTCCATAAGGAATGATGCCTGCCAGAGCCGCGGGTTGTTTGAATGAGATACCGGGGCCCCTGGCGCATAGGCAGGTGAAGGAACATGGGTGGGTTTTAGTCAGTAAAAGTCTGACATGCCTTTCCGCTCCGCCCAGAGCGGGAGAGGTCATTTGATGATTTCCTATCCACAAAAAAAAGGGGACACACAGGCAGGCAGATGATGGCGACTGTGTAATAAAGGGGACTCTGTTTCTGCTGGGAAACAAAATAAGTCTTCATAAGGCGGTCTGAGCTGAGTATTTGTGAAAGACAGACAACAATCGCCGTGAATGCAGTCACAAAGATATACGAGACTACGAGTAATTTGTAGGTATAAATAAAAAATTGTAAAACTGTGTTATCTGAGTCAAGCGCTCAGGCAATAACACGAGAGTCATGTTAATCTTAGTACATACTTTCAATTCTGTAATCAGAGCTAACTAGATGCACTCATTAAGAAATTGACGACAGTAGAATAACAATAAACTGTTTACATCTCGTTGCGAGCCCAGAATTTTCTATTATTTTGATTTAAATCAGCCCCGCTTTTCATTAACATATATGTATATTTTTTTAATATTATAAACTAGTGCTTGACCGCGATTCCGCTTGATGGTAAGCAGCGATGTAATCGTTGATAATAAAGCGCACTAGTTTATTATGAGCCTATTCACTCTAGCCTTGAAGACACTTAAATTGTAATCAGACGAGAAGACCGCCGCAGGCAAATTGTTCCAATCTTTCGAAGTACGCGGTCTAAAAGACGAAACGAAATGTTTCGTCCGGATTGTAGTGGTGTCCACAACGTAAGGGTGGATAGTCACCATGCGACGGGTCGTCCGATGATGGAACGGTGATGGCGGATTTAAGTCATGTAATTCCCGCGCACACTCTCCAAAATGCAGCCTATAGAATACCGAAAGGCTGGCTGCCCTACGCCTGCGCTCGCTTTGGAGATTGGTCTTCACTAGATCTGGATCACCAATTAGCCTCTTCGCGATCCTCTCCACCGAGTCCAAAGCTGCCAGGTGGCATTTTGCAGCACTAGCATGGGCACATATTGATGTGGCTGCAGTACTCAACACACGATCGGACCTGCGCTTTGTATAACATTAGAAACTGTCCCGGTGTGAAGTACCGCCGGACCGTTGTAGTAGTATAGTGGTGTAATATAAATGAAGGTCAAAATTTTAAACTTTAACGGGCCTAGCTATCATTCATCAAGTGTGCAGAGGAATAAGGAACTTCCTTCAACTAGGTAAATGAGGAAAAAATCTATTAACTGTATAAAAACAGCAGCTGACGCTTATTTGTTACGCTACTCAGTAATAGGTCATCTTAAATGAAAACAAACGTCCAAACTGACCTACAAAAGAAACTTTGAGAATCGGTTACTCTAGTTATCTTGTCACAAAAAAGTTATTTCAGTTTTGAACGATATATATAACATATCGATGCGATTATTACTTGTACACGCGACGACATTATGACGCTGTTTTCATTTCCAGTTTCAGCTGACAACGCATGGTTTAGGTTTTTCGTACAGTGAGAAGTTAATTTATACTTGCTGTCTGGCTTACACTTGATGTGTCGTCGTGCGTACAGCCGAATGGTAAAAGGTCTGCGTTAGCAGTTTTAGCTGATAAACAATATTATAGGTACGTTTTAGATTATTTTAATAATCTTATTGCTATGTGGGCAAAATGTAAAAATTAAACCAGCAGGATAATTGTCGGTAAATTAGTAATTTTGTCGGAGGTTCAGTATTCTATCTGGAAGTTTAGTTTTATGAACATGCTCTTATTTGTTGTTGAATTGGATATTTTTTTCGTTTATGTTTTGGGTTTTTTGTTGGTAATTCATTATAACGCTGGTTAATTAGAATAATAGTCTGCCACAGATAGCTGGAGATTAATTTATTTTTCGGAACCATTATTATTTTCCAATTATCAGTAGCAATGGGTTTCAGTTTGACAGTTCAACAAAATTCAAGCGTTATTTATGTTGTTGAGCAGACACATTTTTCGAACATATGAAGCAATGAATTAGCAATAAGGATAATGATTCGAATTGATAGTAATAGTGTAATATGCAATTAGGGTGCAGCAGTGTGATTATGTAACCATCTCATCGTGAAAACGTAGGTGAAGTGAGCGTGGAGTGAGTTGTCATGCCAACTAATTCTAGCTACTGACACTATTGACAGCTCACTCTAAGTTCACTTCACCTGACTTTACACGGAGAGATTTTTGCAGAATCGACCGGCAGATCAAATTGAATATGGTACTAGTAATATACGAATGAAGATCAATGTTTTTTCGACCATCTGTTTATTTTATTTTATTTCGCAGGGTGGCTGGTAGCAGCTGGATGAGAGTCCAGCAGTGGGCTGCTATAGGCTGATGATAAGGATGATTTTTTTTTCCAGCCATTTTTTGTCAGCTAGCTTTTTAATGTTTGTGGCACATATTGTCCTGCAATTGCACGTGCCTATTATATATATGTTAAAATTTACAATGTTAATTGTATACATTTGCAGGGCTCTGGGCAAAACAGAAGATCTACCTACTTATAACACCTTACACTCTGTTGCAATTTGACCAATGTTCACAAATAAAACATCCTGGGTCCAAAGGTTAAAAACGGGACCCTATTCCTTAGACTCCGCTGTTTGTCTGTCACCAAGGTGTAGTTGAAATTTTTACAGATGGTGTATTAAAAAATCTTTTTAGTATTTTTTGTATTGTTAATGGTACGGAACCCTTCATGCGCGAGACTCAGATTTGGCCGTCTTTTTTTTTCTGTAGGCGACGGACGCGCATGATGTTAGAAGTTAAGAGAGACGATTCGCACTTTTCGAGCGAGTAAATTTGTGCGAATCGACTAACAAGCCATTTGACCACGAAACACCGAAACAAATAGGTATAAGTGAATGAAATGTGTTCCCACTTAATCGCTCGCCTGTACCTAACGGCCAATGTTATCAGTTATTTACACAGCGTATGAACTCACAGATAAGATAAACGTTATACCTAGGGACACTCGAAACTCGCGATTATCACCAAACTGTACATTCTTGGATTATTTTAAAAACCGTCCGTCCATCCGATGCAGGAAGCACAGATCCGGTCGAAGTGGCAGTGCTAGTGGGAGGAATAGGTCCAGCAGTGGACGTCTTTCGGCTAATTAAACCAGCTGACTAATTGTGTAACACTTTAAGTAAACCAGTGAGAGCAGTGGTGGCCAAGTGGTAACGGCCACGACTTACAAGTTGTAAGTCGTGAGTTCGAATCCCGTCAGGCACTTTACTTTGTGTAAATTATTTCATCGCCACTGCCCTCA
The DNA here is from genome assembly GCA_007844875.1 of Busseola fusca. NCBI lineage: Eukaryota > Metazoa > Arthropoda > Insecta > Lepidoptera > Noctuidae > Busseola > Busseola fusca. Next base: position 6,387 of record VKGM01003296.1, on the reverse strand, counting down.
AAACGGTGAAGGAAAACATCGTGAGGAAACCGGCATGTCCTAGAATCAAAAACTTCGAAGACATGTGACATTTACCAACCCGCACTGGGCCCGCGTGGTAAATTACGGCCCACTCCCTCTCACTGAGAAGAGGCCTGTGTCCCAGCAGTGGGAACATTATAGGCTGATTATGTATGTTATGTAAGTGCTGGTTCTGGTAGGTCACACGATGCTACAAATACTATTAGAAGATTTACCTTAACATTCAACCAAAGAGAGTTCAATACAATTTGGTGTAAACCAGATATTTTCGTCCGATCAGCTCCATCGTCAATACTAAGACCAGAATTATCAATCATACTTTCAACCATGTCACTCATTTTAGAGAAATCTGAACTTGTTGAACTTTCTTCCTCCCATGCAAACTGGTTGGATATACTTTCCAAGACCTCGATAAATTCTGACATAATATTGTTAATATCAATTTTGTAAGAACTGGAAATGCAAGTCTCCAATACAACTAGCAAAATATTCATGAAGGAATGTAACTGTTTTCCTGTTTCGATAGAGTTCACTATATCTGTTTTTGCTTTATGTTCAATAATTAATTCATTATATGCAAAATAAAATATGTCTTCTACACTTTTGTATTCTGGTATGGAATGTTTATCTTTAATGACTAAATTGGTCAATAATTTAAACATACTCTGGCCACAACTGATCTCATAGAAAAACTTGCTTTTCATGCTGTTCAGAGCACCATTTACTAGATGTTGCATAATATTTGGTTCTTTTAATTCTTCAGCGTAGTGGTTGAGCAATAGTTTTATGATATTTTCTCTGACATCATCTGTAGGGTCTTTTAGTAAGCTTACTAGCTTTACAACAAAATCTTCAGTGGACAGTATCCAACATTCCTTTTCCTTCAGATACTCTATCAGCGTTGTGTTTGCATGTCGTGTCTGACCTCTCTTCTTGCAAGGAATTTCACTAAAACAACTTACAATGGCGTTGCATACTTTCACACATGTGATCTTCCTTTGATAATTGCCATTCAAGTTAATTGAGTTAGCCACTAAGCTCTGTAATCTTTTACAAAATTCTAGCAACTCTTGTAATTCTTTAGTACTCTCTTTGATCATCACAATCAAAAATATGGAATGCAGTTGTGTTAAAAAGTAGTTGAGACTATTTAACATGCTCAATCTTAAGACTGTACAATCAGAGTTCACATTGTTGTTTATGAAGTTTAATATTAAATCATACTCCAATTGACTTGGAACTAACTTCCTTTGTGACACACAGACAATATCGAATGCTAACATTCTAATGTAATAATTGCAGTGGTCTATTCCTTTCAAAACAGTATTTTCAACATGTCCATAATCTTCAGAACTCCATTTTTTTTCTATGATGCCAAGTTTATTAGCTTGTTTCATTATACACAATTGGCTGAACAGATTTTTTTCAGAGTTATCCTGTTCTTTTAATTCATCCAGTAATAGATAAGGTAATGTGGGAAATTTCTTCATAGTGATCAAACACCAAAAGTTTTTGAAATTTTCAATAGCTTTGCTGTTGGATCCATTTAAAATTTTGATAAGTTGGCTTTGGAATAATTTACACCAATCACCCTCTAAGTTGATTTTTTTGAGCAATGCGTAGTACATATCAGCTCCAGCAGAAACCAGTCCTGGTTTATGTAGACTGTATACGAGGCCATCAACCCACTTGTTATCATGTACTAATGACAATAAGTTCCCTTTCCTGTGTTCAATAATTTCTGAGAGCATGAGGTACTTTGCCTTGTTCCAATAAAACCCATTGATTTCTTTCACCACTGTCTCATACATTTCATCATCTATAGTTGAAATTAGTGTCTGAAATATACACCTATTCAAATCTCTTATTCCTGTTACAGGATTTTCCCAATTATGATTAACAAAGTTTAACAATTTGATCTGATTTTCTTTATTAAAGATACACTCTTGAAAATCTGTGCCTTGTACCTTTTTGAATAGTTTTATTGTCTTGAATGAGATGAATGTGTATTGAGAATATTCATATCCCATTAGTAGAAGTAAATCAAATATAGATTTTAAAACAGGTGCAGTTTTTGAGACAACATTATCAGTTTTCTGTGTAAGAAAAGTTGATTGAAACATTCCATACATCATAGATGCCACATTGTATGTTTTGACCGACTTTTCTTCATGCCCTTTCTTTATGAATAATTCTTTGTCAATCAATTGTAATAATTCAGTTAAATAAACATTTTGTTTATCTGACAGTGGTATCACAGTATAAAAGCATGTTGCGCATAGCAATTGATCATCAAATGTTTTAAATCCAGTTTGTAAATGAGCCCATAAAATTTCAGACACTTGGTTCCAAAATTCTTTAGTAGTGTCAGAATTTTCTTTGGATAATTTTAGCACATCCTGAAAATTTTATGAAATGAGAATAGTTAATATACCGGAAAGAAATAGGCAGGCCATACATTTTGTTGATTGGTATAACTAAAGTATTAAATGCAAAATCAAGAAATAAAACAAGCATTACCTGTATAGACTTAATCTTCAAGTCACAAGTAGAAGTTTTAATCTCTGCTAAAACGTTATCATATCTCTCCATTGTGTAATATTGAATTATCTGAAAAGGGGTAACAATTTTATAACTTTTAAAGTAAACTATAAACAGTAAATTTACAAGCAATAAAACACTGGTCAACAAAATTTTGTAACAAGGAAGGTGCTTGCTAATTTTAAATTACCTACCTACCCTAATTTTATTAAGTACCAAATATATTTTGATGCAATCAGGACTAGTTTTCGTATTACAGCTACTACCCACAAAATTAAAAATTAACAATTTGTGTTTCACTTTCGCATTCAGAGTATCTGTTTATTTAAAGCGTGTTGTGTTTTGTTCTATTTTTAGAGTTAAGTGATTCTTAAATAATGTCAAGAAAGTGTAAAAGTGTTACATTTGTGTTGACATTACTTTCAAAACTCAGCAAAGGAATTTATCACCATTAGTAATAAGTTTTATGATCAGTATTTTGGCTTTGCCATCGGACAACAAGACAAAGAGTGGGTTCCACACATCTGTTGTGTTAGATGTGTACCCACACATCTAACACAACAGATGTGTGTCTTCTCACTGAATGGGTGAAAAGATCTTAATCTATGCCTTTTGCAATCCCTATGATTTGGACAGAACCAACGAACCACTCATCTGATTGTACTTTGTCTTACTGTCACAAAAGGTATTATAATTAAAACAAATAGTAAAATTAAGTATCCTGACCTGCCATCAGCTAAAAGACAGATCCTTCATAGTGAAGATCTACTGGTACCAGAACCACCTCAAACTTGAGATCTGGCCAGAAATCGAAAAAGAGACGTTGGATCCTGACTCAAATCAGGCAATTGATGAAATATGATATATTTGAAGAAAAGCTTAGTAATTTAGAAAAATCAGCTTGGGAATCTTTCATGAAAGTAACTTCCAATTTTCTAGGAAATCACCGATCAAGAGACTATAAATGTATTATCGCGGAGCTTTTATCTACTTATAAGGCTTTGGGCTGCGATATGTCGTTGAAAATACATTTTCTTCATTCACATTTAGACTTCTTTCCTGAAAATTTGGGCGCCGTCAGTGATGAACACGGTGAAAGATTGCATCAAGACTTTTTTAGAAAAACGATATCAGGGCAAGTGGAACCCACGTATGTTAGCGGATTACTGTTGGACATTAAAACGAGACGTTCCTGAAGCAAAATACAGACGAAAATCATAAAAGTAAATTCATATTAATGTTGCAATAAATCAAAATAACTTCTTTTTGCTGATAAAAATTTCTAAAAGGTTATAAAAGGGCATTTTAATTTTATTTCTAGTATCCTTATCCTTGCCCTAAACATAACTAGACAAAAGTTTTCATGTTACTTGCAAAAGTTGTTTTTTGTTGACTAGTGTGGGCTGAGACCAATTGAGGGCCGTGGAGCGTTTGACAAACACAGTAACCGGAGTCCCTGGGGCGCATAGGCAGGTGAAGAAACATGGGTAGGTTTTAGTCAGTAGAAGTCTGCCACGCCCTTTCGATCCGCCCAGAGCGGGAGAGGTCATTTGATGATTTCCCATCCACGAAAAAAAAAGACCATATTGACACATTTAATTTTGGATTTTAAACATATTAAAGGAGATTAGCCATATTGGGCCCAAACTTCAAAATGACCGGCCATTTTAAATTTTAGATCGATAATCATCAAATCTGCGGAGTTTAGCTAGCTAATTTAATTTGACCCTGATTCATTCTCTTTCCATAGATTAATATTATTAGAAATATAGAGAACTCCATACATTAACATTTCCCTCGAAGTCAGAATATTGTTATGAAAACAAAGTGAAAATAAATTTGTAGCGAGATAGGATAAACAAATATTTAGCCAATGTGGAAATTGAAATAGGAAGATAGACGCTTGATGCTGCTTGTATAAGATATCGTTCAGAGTATTATAATGCACTTGCTTTTTCCCGCAAGTGTGCTCTCCTGCGAGGGATTAATATGTTAAAAATGAACGTATATCTAGGTGTGCAAAAAATACGTCGAATTAGTTTTTATTACCTAGTAGCAAATGCGAAAGCAGAGTAATCTCCTCGGGGATAAAGTCTTCGTCTTGGGCGAGCTGAAGTCACTCACTGCAATCAGGACTCTCAAGGTTTGTATTACAGAACCTCCCTCAAAACTCAAGCATTACTTAGAACTCGCAAACGAGGTTTAAGTCATTTCATTGATTGAAACTAGTTTTAAGTCATTTCATTGATTGAAACTAGTTTTAAGTCATTTCATTGATTGAAACTAGTTTTAAGTCATTTCATTGATTGAAACTAGTTTTAAGTAATTCTTGAGTCTTGAGCAAGGTTCTGTAATACGGTCCTCAAACACCCTCACCAGCCTTAGAATCCCTAGCCCTAGTATCGGGATTCATAATAGCGCCCATGAAATTAAGACACTTATTTTACCTGAATATTTGGATAATCTATTCTATAGGCACTCGATTTAGAGAAATGACGAAGTCATTCGTTTGACTGTTCGGAACGCCAGCGCACTCTGATGGCGCTAGACAAACCCTAAGGTTCCATGATGGTGGAGAGGAGCTACAGCTGCAGGAGCGGTGTATTGCAGAGCTCTTTGGATCATTGAACATTGAACATCGTACGGGCAACATGTGCTCAAAAGCTGTCTCGTGTTCCGTATCGTTGAGTTGTGTAACTATAGTGTGTGATTTGCTAGTGTGACTGGCTTGTTCGTAAATTGTAATCTTATTTGGACTGCAAACCGTTTTTTTATTACGCATTATCCAACACTACCCATAGCACGCCCAGTTTTCAAAATATGCGTGATGATAACGAGAGACAGACATACCTTCGCCGTCATATTTATATTTTCTGGAAAAGTTTTTCAATACGATGGCATGATTACATAGCAACTTTTGCTGAAAATATAAATAAATATTACGATCTGATAAAGCTAGGGTCGGATTCTCGCCATTGTGTACAATCTATTGTGAAAATATTTCATCATCTATCAGTTAATATTTACTATAGGTACCTAGTAACTACGTAATGTTATAAAGAGTCTGATTGGACTGCCACGTTGTTCTACTGGTCACAGCGCTACTGATGAGCATGTGAATATCCGAGTTCGATTCTTTTGTCGACCAAAGTGTTATTCCTTTGTCCGTAGGGTGTGGGGCAGCGTCAACAGCATCCTAGCTATGATAGCTGGCAGGATGAACTGTCAGTTTGTGAACCACTGCTGCAGGTTTCGGCTGGGCCTGTCACCTTGCAGCAATGATGTCACAATCTGTTTCTTTTTGTTTTACTAACATAGTTTATAGGTACATTGTTACTAACACTATGAGTCTCGTTGCTTGAAATAAGATGATAAATAAATAAATATTGGGTTTTTCTTCGGGAATTTCTGGGTAGTAGCTCAGAATTTGGTTGATGATAACTGACTCGCCCAATTTTACACGCAACTTAAACAAAATTGGTAAAATATGGGTGCACCTCTGCCTAACCCGTCGGAGAGTACAGCCGTGATGTTATAAATGTACTACTGTTACTATAGCCAGGATTATATCTCTCCGAATCGAAAAGTACAATGTTACTATTGTACTAAAAATACGCGCATCGTCGTGGAGTTGCAGACGCCAGCCCTAATTACCTATTACCTACTCTTGTAAAGTCTGATTGATATTCAATCGACAGATAATTTTTAGGGTTCCGTAGTCAACTAGGAACCCTTATAGTTTCGCCATGTCTGTCTGTCTGTCTGTCCGTCCGCGGATAATCTCAGAGACCGTTTGCACTAGAAAGCTGAAATTTAGTACCAATA
>VKGM01003294.1:0-10148 GCA_007844875.1 Busseola fusca | reverse complement strand
CTTATAAATAATTATTCTCTTATTGTAAGTTCCAATATGTAACACTCACTTCACCAGACTATTGTTTGAAACGCCATATTATTCTAATGAATAAAACTTTTTTAATTTCTATTTTTGTTTTTTTTTTCTTTTTTTATTCTAAAGACGAATTTAACGATAGAGTAAATCTGATTTAAAATATTATTTTTTTGTTAAAATACATTTTCTATGGCTACTTTTGCTATCTATTGTCACGTAAACGTAATTTTAAGTCAAATAAAAAGATAAATATTTGAAAACCATTGATTATATACGTTTTTTTACTATGTCCCGCTTCTGACGGAAGAATCCCGCTATTTTCACTCAAAAAGTACCAAAGTCCCGACTTGGCAAAAAAAAAACTGGCAACGCTGCATGTGGGGTACTTGTACAAATCTTATTTGTCAAGAAGATATTTTCTAAGTCAAAGTACCAACCTTCATTAAAGATACACAACATTTTCTTTAATATGTATTTCCTCAGATAAACTAATTTACTACTAATGAGCTATTTTCTAGAGATTATATTGTAGTCTTAAAAATTGGTTGTCTGTAAAGTCTGTTTACGGACGATAGTATAATTTTTCGAGAGTGCAGATGGTGTTCATCAATTTATAAGACACATTATCACATCAAAAATATAATAAATTATAAATTGTGACATGTATGTAGATAAAAACAATTACAGTTTATTGGCTAGCATAAATTGTAAATAATACAATTTCTCTTTCAAGTTACTTACCACAACCTGGTCATAGACCTTGGCGGCAAACTCTGTGTCACTGTACTTCTTCTCTAAAGGGAATGTGTACTTCGCTAGCCATTCTAAAAGGGGTCTATCTAGACCTAGACCAATATTAGGGAACTGTGGAGCATGTGTGTGGCAATCCACAAATCCAGGAATGATAAACTGGTCCTGGCTTAACTTTATGACTTTGTAGCCTGAAAACTCTCCAGACTTTTCAAGTTTATCAAACTCTTCTGTTGAACCTTTTTTAGTTATCTGTAAAAAAGAAAACAATAAAAAAATTACGTAGGTGCCTATTTAAAAAAATATTGTATAGTATTGAATCTTTCTTGTGAACAATTAACTTCATTTGGTAATACATGTAGTTTATGCGAGGCATAAATATTAAAGTTTATTGTTACCTTTCCATCCTGAACGGCGATATAACCGGAGTTTATATCAAGATTGTTTAAAGAACTTGAACTAGCGATTACTCCAACAAATACGATATATTTATCCGTCATTCTTATATAACACTTGCTAAGGCTACTGACCAAATAATGATAAGAAAGGTAATAAATTACGTAATTAAACACAAGTTCTTGATTCAAAGTTTTAAAACTTATTGATAACAACACACTCGTTATCAATTATCACCGATGACAGCAGTGTTACTTTTAATGGTTTTAGAATGTTTGAATACTTGTCTTTTAGACTCCAATTTTGGGAAAATATCCATTATAATTCTTATGCAAGGAATGACGTAATAATAATCTTTTCTTCTTAGAAATATGTTATGCTTATTTATTGTAACAAATCAAAATGATTTTGAATTGAATGTAATCATACAGAAAAAAAAACAGTAGGGAAGATAAATTGGCGTCCACATTTTCTGAATGAAGTCTAATTAATACCTATTAACATATTTCGAACTAAAATAGTCAATAATGTTGATTTATGTGACCTTAATCTTATTGATAGTCAGAATAGTTAATTTTATAGCCTGGTAGTTGTTATTTTGTACATAATCTGGTGCCAGGACGCGCACGCGTGTTCTTCCCCCTCACGCCAATGGATGAACTGTCCTGTGCGTGCGTTTTGTATCCAGAACACTGAGTTAGAGCTGGTGGCTCGAGCCATGGCTTCTTCAAGGCGATTTTTCATCTTCTTTGCTTCTTCTAAAGCCTATGTATAGGATATGATTAAAATTAAATGGTGAATAATCTTTATGGATACCATTGGCTGACCAAGTCGCGAAAATACAAAACTGAATCTCTTTTATCCGGTCCTCAAGACGTTTTTTAAAGAGCGGTGCATTCGGTTAGTGGGACCATATAAGGAACTACCTACGTGGAGAGCAGTTGTAACTACCTACGTTTGAAATAACGTACTTGATTGAAGAAACCATTGGCAGTTGTAAGTCGTCCAGACAACATAGATGAGTTCGCTCGTAGTAGACACCAACGAGGATATAAGGTGCGCAACAAACGGGCGTCGTTTTCCAATCGTGCTAGTTCCCTGTCTGCTATCGAACGAAGCTCCATCAGATCTACCACCTAATGGACAAGCAAAAATTCTATTAATAACAGCGTAGGCTTGAATTAAAGATTGTTTGATTCATCAGTCATAAATACGTATCGAAGCAACATTCATTTACCTTTCGCAAATCGTCTACTTTTCTTGCTAAACTTTCAAGCATTCCCTCTGCAAGTCTCATTGAACTTAAAAGAGTAGTCATCGAACCATCATCTTCATGGGATGTCCAATTTAGCGCTTCAGACTCAAAACGTTTTGCTCTTCTTTCCGAATCCGCCCTGAGCCAATAGGTCCACAGCCCTGCTACTAGCCGGCGCCGACTAGGCCCTGCAGATTTACCCCTACTTATAGCATATTCGGCAAACCGACTTATATCTTGTGGCGATTCCAGTTGAAATCCTGCGTCCAGTATCATGTCTATGCACAGTGCATAATACCACGTCTCACAATCATATGACATATGGTCCTGGCCTGTACGCAAGGCGAATTGCAAGATGTCGACAGCTTCTGATATGCGTCGACGGGTTAGTAGAATGTAAAATAAGTCTGGTATTAGCTCCAAAGATACGTCTTCAGCCAGCAGAAAACGACTAACAGCTAATGCACGGAATCCGGAGCGTATCGTTGCTGCCAGTTGCCCTCTGGCCATCCGAGCTCGAAAGGATGTCATAAATAGTTTTCCAACAGCAAAAAGTTCATCAGCCTGAATTGGGTTCGGAAGGTTTTTCAAAGAGCGAGCTGCCATTTGTTCTATTTCTGCTGTGGCTTCCGGCATACCGCGATCCAATTCTACTTGCAAAGCGTTGCAATAAGTGTCGCAGATATTCACTACAGAACATTCCACAGTCTGAACTATATTCAAGGCACGGAGCGCTGTCATCCTCGATACTCTTTCATCACCAAGCATGGAATATAATAAGGTTGCTATGTTCAAAAAGAACACTGAGTCTGCTTTCAATATTGTTTTATGCAAACGATGCTTTTGTCTTTCGAATTTAAAGGCCTTTGCTATATTTCTCAATTTTAGGTATTCTGGTACTTTGTGTATATTGATATGATATATTTCTGCTGCTTGCTGGGTTTCTGCTTTTGCCGCAGCAAGTCTTCCCAATGCCAGGCATGTGGCAGCTCTCACTGAATATATTTTTCCTAAAAAACGCTTTTTTTCAAATGGCTCTAGATCGGGAATCATTTGACACATGCCTTCGGCTTCATCGAGTTTTTGAAATACATTTTCAACGTTATCACTCAGTACACACAAATGACAGTATTTGATCAGGAATTCAATGGCTTTTGATTTCAATTCTGCCTGTTGTGCATGGTAAACGATTTGGTCACAAATAGTTATATTTAATTCTGTACAAGTGCATGTAGCAAAGTTGGTTGCGGAAACTCCTTTTTCTATTTTGACACTAAAAGTATGTTTGTCATTTCTCATTTCGTCTATGTCTTCTTGACTGTCAACGATGCCGAGGTTCTGCCAATCACTAGGATTATCAGCTTCGGCAACCTCACGAAGCAAGTCAAAAATCTTGATATTTTGAAATTCTTCCGAACTGTTCTTTTGAAGTTCAGGAAAGTTAGTCATGGTTACTTTTTTAACTGATCTTTGGCTGCTTGGGCCAGCCTGATCAACGCTGCCTCTAGTTTTCAAAATTGGTGCTACTTGCGAATTTCTTATATCATATTGGTTACTATCTATTGAGATATTATTAGGTGGCATTATTTCACTAGATGTTTCTGTTAGCTTTGAAATTTCTTTAGAGAGAGGAGCAGTTACTGCTTCTGATTTTGATTTATGTAAATAATCAGAACTTGTTTTTTTTGATAAAGATTCTCTTTGTAAGGTTATAACAGACTGCTCTGAGATTTCATCTCTACTAATCGTTATGTCCTCGGAATCACTTGAGTAGCTATTTTTCATTGGCGCTACATCACCTAAACTTATTATTGACTGGACTACCATAACTGTACCACCACAGTTGGCACATTTTTGTTTATTGTTTTCTAAATAATTAACAATTCGCGTATGAAATTCTTTTTTCTGGTTCATTGGCAACAGTTCGTAACATGTCTTTCTTGAGTTTTTGCTTCTAAATCTCATTAGTTTGCAAAATGCGTACTTTGGTAGATTTTGGCAGCTTTCCGGATCATATTGGAAACAACACTCACAATTAAGATTTGGGTTTTGGGATGTACTGTTTGACAGTATAGTTAATGTAGAAGTGCCTCTGCGACCAAATTTATTCAGACAGTCGGCGTTTGCACAAGAGAGAATACGTATAGCAAATAATCTTTTAACAGCTTTCGCCGTAATCAAACCATTGTTTTCATACATTATATTTTCTAGGAGATCCCTTGGTATTATATCACCGATTACTGATGCAATTTTCAGTAGTAGTTGTTGATATGGCGTCAATGAGTCAATTTGTATCATAATTAGTGCATCTAAATTATGGACATTTATATTAGTGTTTAGCTCTTCCTTTTCGATGACTATACATATGCTTATATCACCTGTGGAATCATTTTGTATTAAATCATCAAGGGTGCTTTGATTTTGACCATCCAATGCTTGCGGATGTAGCAGAGCTGGATCTGGAAACTGTAATTCCTCTTCTTTCCAGTCGTCTATTTCATCATCATGTATCCTTTTTATTTCAAGTGCTCCGGTAGAAAATAAATGAGTAATGAAGCTCTCAACGAGGCCCGGCATGCCTTTACATTTACTTCGTAAAGCGCCACACAAGTCACTAGAGACTCCATCTACGTCTAATATTTGACAAGCCAAAGCAGGGATCCACTCTGAATCTAATGGCCCTAAACACATTTTTCTGATATTATTATTTATAAATACACTGTATAGCCAACTGTGAACAGAGCTAAATTTACCACGTGTGACGGATAGCACGACAAATATTTTCAACGAGCTGAACATCATTGATATGAACTCCCAAGAAAAAGAATCTAAATTTTGTAAATCATCTAAAAATATGACAGTTGTAACTGTAAATGCTTTTATTAGTTTCTCAAACATTGCCTTAGCTTTCTCTTTCCGCTTGGTTTCATCTAAAGAATGAATTCCTTCATGATAAGCAAATCGTACTTTAATTATATTGTTTAAATAACATAAATCGTCAGAGTAGGCGCTTAATAATTGAATAATTTTTTCTTCTTTTTCAAAACCTTCAACGGGTTCCTTGAGCTCAAGTATTTGATTAATTATTTGGCTTAAAGCTAAATATGCTGTTGCAGAATGTATGGAAGTCAAGTTTATGTAACATACACGAAACCCATTTGTCTTTGCGTGGCGAGCCATCCATTCTAACATTCTACTCTTTCCAATTCGCGATTCACCTACCATTAAAAGAGCATCGAAATCTCTATAAGTGGCATTGCTATCTTCAAGCCAGCTTTCAAAGTAGTCTATTTCATCACTGCGATTAAGGAGTGGCGGTATCATTGGTATATCATATAATTCCTTAACTCTTATATCTTCTGTATATTCATAAATTTTTCCTGGTTTTATAATGCCTTTTAATTCAATTACTGGTTGTAGTGTAAATCCATTCTTAGACATTTTACTTTTGATAAAAGTAGCTTCATCGCATGTGATTTTATTTTGGAATCCACACATGAGCCTTGCAGCTTTGTTAACAATGGCACCAATAACAGTAAATTCTCTTCGTAGTGGATGGCCTACAACTCCACAGTATACTTGACCGGTTGTTACACCAATGGATACTCCTAAGACTCCGTCGAGAGCAGCTAAGGACTTTTTAATACTATACGCACATTTTAGTGCAGCTTGGGCTTCAGATTCATGTTTGAAGCCTCGCAATCCGAATACGACTAAAATCATGACATCCTTATCGAAAAGAATTATCTTGTTAACACACCCCATCGATTTGTATACTATTCCACATGTGATTTGATAAGAATTATTGACGATTGTTATTAATTGCGTAAATGAACAGTCTCTTGGCTTAAGGGTCACAAATAAAATTGAAACTTGTCTCATTTCAGTAAGGTACTCCAGTGGTTGGTGAGCATCAACTTGTGTTAAAACGGGTCTGATCATAAATTTTCTAATTTCGCTTCCTTTATTTTTTTCCTCAGCGACTAAAATAGCTTTACGAAGGCTCAAAGCTTCGGATTTCCTTAAAGCATCGGTTAAATTTAAACCTTTACGTGCGTCTAATATAAAATCAGGAAGGTTTTCTATTGCAGTGAATGGCTTTTTACTTTGTCTGACTAAATTTCCAAAACCTGCAAATGGTTTTGTCACGTTGATTTCATGCGGATCATACAGAATAGATTTTATTGTAACAAATCCGTTTTCGTGTATAATATGATCGTAATTTCTAGAATAACAATGCCCCCACGCTGTCGGGGTTAATTTTACTTCCCCTGAAGCACAGACGCTTTCAGCAGCTTTGGCTTCTATGACAGGTAAGCCAAAAATAATATAACTCATATCTATTCCAGTGCCGATAGGTGCAAATATGAGATTTCCTGCAGATATCGCTAGTTTTACTTTTAAGTTAACTTTAACGTCAGTTTCGTAGACTGCGTAAGAATGTTGTATAATTAGGGCGCAAGCTATTACTGTGTGGATAGTGTGACATAAAAATGAACTTTTGTCAGTCTTCCAAAGTGCTAGGAAAGCGTCGCCGGCGAACTTAATGATGTCTCCGCCGTGGCCATAGATGAGCTCTGTTAGTGAACCGAGGTATGTGTTTAGAGTTACTGTCAGTCTATATGTGCCACCTTTGCCAGTGTTATTGTATCGTTCTGATAAAGCTGTATAACCGGAAACATCAGCCATGAGGAGAACGCCGACAAAACGTTTTGAATTTGTTGTGTCAAACCTGCAAAATAAGAATTATTTATGTCACCACTTCACAATCTATTTGCATGCGTATTGTAGTTTCGTTATAATTATAGACCTTACTTGTCCATCATTAGTACTTCATCGGGGACCAATGTAGACAGTATAAGAGTCTGTTTCTTGGTCAGGTGTATCTCAACATCTTGGTCTATTTTGTCTGCTTCGCTCTTCCTCTCAAACAGCTCCTCTATCCAGTTTTTTACCTCTTTGTAACGTGGTTCGTATTCATCTAGTTCCTCGTCAAATAGTTCATGACCTCGACGGGATATTCTGCGGCTGTATTTCCGCCATTTTTCGGTGTCTGCCATAATGTTTGTTGAGATTCTCCTGGGCCTTTGCTTGTTTTTGAGGAAATTCATGGTTGTGGATGGTTTGTGTGCGCTATGTATGTGAATTTAGGATTGGGTGTCCGGATGATATGGCATATTCACTTAACACTTAACCTTGTGGCAGCTGTCTAGTAGGCTACGCTCGAGATCCTTTCGTTATTTTATTACATAAAATTATATGCATTCTTCCAACTTAACACCTGGGATGTTGTTTTGACTTTTTGACAGTTGATTTATGTCAATATCAACGAGTCCCAAAGAGTATAACAATATAATAGGGAATGTGATGCTACCAAAGTTTTTGGTTTCCTTTGTCACATTTTTTTGTTGAGACTTTTTGTGTCATCAACGGGAGCGTCTGTGGAACTAATATATATTTTTGATAGCGAGCTTTGTCTAATGTAGTACCAAACCAAAACGACGGCCATTTTGATGGTATTAAAATACACGTGATTGGGGGGGGGAGGGGTTAGTCTTAAACCTTACCACGTATCACCAATGGAAAGAGTGGTTAAAAAACATCATGGTTAATGGACAGCCCCGAGCCACTGTCACATTTCGTTAGCAGTGTGTCTTAAATTGGCACAAAAAAGTATATTTATTCCAGCATACAATACACGTGAAATTTTAGTCGTCTTACAAAGACAGCCCACTTCATATATCAAATGACTACTAAACATTAGTAAAAAACAAAAATTCGCAACACCCTATATGCGAGCGCAGTCAGTCTTGTGTCCCAAGGGCACGCGGAGTGGAGCGGCCACATCTTTACCAGAGTTCATTCATCCTAGCTCAAAAATTAATAATATTTAATGTCAATGATCGGTGATAGTAGGCCATGGTTGCTATGAATAATTAAGTTGGTGAAAGGTTATTTGCACTGCTGACCTATTGTTTACAACTCATACCGTCAATGTACAATCTGCCTAGAATGATAAGCTAACTTATTCACTGTCCTTATTCCTTGTTCAATAAAGAGGCAATCTTTTAATTAGGTAGGTACCGTTATTTATTATTTAGTCATGCCATTGCCCTATTTACTTCATTTATCCGGTCAGCAAACAGCGTAAACAATAATTACATTGAGATCTTAATTAGGTATAATTAAAAATGTGTTATAGTAAACGAATCTGACCTTTGTGTAATAAACACGACTGACCTCCGTAATGGTTTGTTATGTGAGCTGCATTGCCTACATTGTACCTTGTACCATAGCCGGCTCAGTCCGCCAGACTCTATTGCTTTGCGCACACGCATTCTGTGGACGGCTCGACGAAGTAACGATGGAGCCGAACGGGACCTCTTTCTTAGATAAAGTGCTCAATTTAGTTAAAGAAGACAGGGCTGAAAGTGTGCCACTCATAAGGTTCAAGCATCCAAAGGAATTGGAGGTATTTGTGAATTATTTTTTATTAGCTGCGATACACACAGATATATAGATATTTGTGTGTCAAATTTCATACAAATCCGTTCAGTAGTTTTGACGAGAAAGAGTTGCAAACATCCACACACATCCTACTATCTAATAGTTTAAACGCAAAATTTGTATGGATGGAAATATAAATTTTGCTAGGTATATAATATTAGGTAGTAGGATAAAAATCTTGTGAGCTATGTCTGGAAAATGTTAAGACTTTGCTTGCATAGTAAGGTGATACCTGCACAATATCGTACGACTGCAGACTATAGTCATATTTACATAATTATGTACTTATTATCTACTATATATATAAAATTCTCGTGTCACAATGTTAGTTACCATACTCCTCCGAAACGGCTGGACCGATTTGTATGAAATTTTGTGTGCAAATCGGGAGTCTGAGAATCGGCTAACATCTATTTTTTATTCTGTTTTAAGGAACCGCTCAGATTGTCTCGCTTTGCTTTGCATATGTTATAGATTACTGGCAATACGTATGTATATGTAGGCATCCGTATTTTTACTCATCAGCTGTAGTATAAAGGCCCGACTGTTGGGTCTACGAGATTGGCAATGCTTTACATTGCCAATCGAATCGAAGTGTTTTATTTGTTACACCAAGTTGTAAGAAAATTACCTAATTTAAATGAGTTTGTGACCCTTTGCTGTTTGAGCTGCTCTACCAGCACCCTAATCGCGTAACACCCTATTAATCGGAATCTGCATCATTTTGAAGTAAATTTCTAAACCATTGCTTCATAAGTTCGAAAAATTTGTCTGCACAACACGTAAATAACTCAATGAATGCAGATTACTGTCCAAACTAGGTATACCAACTAGTCTGAATCATTTGCCGAAAATGTGTTACGGAATTAGGCTGCTGATTGCGGCCCAATGGATATCAATTAGCTCAATCATTTGCCGAAAATGTGTTACGCAATTAGGTTGCTGATTGCGACCCAAACGATATCAATTAGCTCAATCATTTGCCGAAAATGTGTTACGGAATTAGGCTGCTGATTGCGGTCCAAACGATACCAGCTAGTCTAAATCAATTGCCGAAAATGTGTTACGCAATTAGGCTGCGGGATTGCAGTTCAAACGATACCAACTAGTCTCAATCATTTGCCGAAAATTTATTACGCAATTTGGCTGCTGCTTTGGTTTTTTTTTAATTCAGTATTTTGAAGACCTAGTGAATTAGTGGTTTGAAGTCAATGCACCGCTC
>VKGM01003291.1:0-16034 GCA_007844875.1 Busseola fusca | reverse complement strand
GTATGAAATATTTCTGGCAGTATAACATTGTAGTTATTACTATGGTCTTAAATCACTTTGCTAATGTTATAAAAACTGAGTCCTTAATGAGAACAATTTGTTAAATTAAAGAAACTCCGTGAAATCTTGAAGTAAGTAAGTAAGTCGTATGTTCGAACCCCGTCAGGCGCTTTACTTTGTGTAAGTTATTTCATCACCACTGCTCTCAAAACGGTGAAGGAAAACATCGTGAGGAAACCGGCATGTCCTAGAACCAAAACTTCGAAGACATGTGACATCTACCAACCCGCAATGGGCCCGCGTGGTAGATTACAACCCACTCCCTCTCACTGAGAGGAGGCCTGTGTCTCAGCAGTGGGAACATTATAGGCTGATTATGTATGTACATGTAAAGAAACTCCCTCGATGCCGGCAATATGGATATCGATCGAGGATTTTCGGATTTTTCTTCATTCAATCACCCCAGAGGCTCTGAGTGGGAGCTGATGCAAATAATACCGCTACTCCTCTGGTCCATTGCAATCGCCCAAAAAGCTATTCAATCTTATCCAACATAAAGCAAAAATGTCGGTCAAATTTAAGAAACTTGATTAAAATACCCTCTTTCCTTATTGCTTTATGTATGTTCAAGTCGTACCAATCAAATCGCTCAGATTCTTGGGCTTCCAATACATTCACTGGACTTCCGTAGGAGATAGATACCTACTCCATTTTCTTCAATTAAATAAATGTTCGTGATTATTTTGTGTCAGGCGTGACAAATAATAGTTTTTTAGTTTCTTTCACGGACTAAATATGCTATTGTGATGCAAGCCGGGACGCTAAATCTCCACAGTTAAATACGGCAATTATTCAGGGAAGGCACAAAGTTTCATTGTGCGTGGCTCGCCGTGTTCTCTTGCTCCATAGTAATATGCTCAGTAAATTTGGATTTTCATGCCTTGTCATCCGACATAAGTGTTTTAATGCGCTCCGTATTATACATATTTAATAGTATGTGACATTGATGAGATGACGTCGGTATCTCCATTATTTAAGCTATTCAGAGCATCTCCAAGCCTTGCTTCAATTCGATGATTAAATAAATTCCGTTTCAATACAGCCCGTTGAAGAAATTAAACCACAAGACAAGACTCGTAAAGTAGGTACGCGTTCATAGAATTTGATCCCCTCGGATCGATTGAAGATAAGACCTCGTAATCAGAGAAACGTCTCGTCTAACAAACTGTACTCTGCCAATATTAACCTCACTATAATTCACGGAAAAAAAAATGAGCACAAAGATCTCGGAGATGTTTATCGCATTAATATAATACGGCATTAAGATTACAATGGGTCGGCTCAAGAGAGGTCCAATATAAGGAGCTCACAGGTTCCGCGTGTTTTGTTGTGAAAATAACTTTATGCCTCAGAAAGCGGGGGACAGTATAAAGCAACCACGGCTTTCAATAAAGCCAATGGTCCTTCTTAGATGTTATACTCTCTTGTTCATATCCTTTGTGCAATAATGCAATGTTATTGTACCCTCATGATAATATTACTGCGCTTAAAAGGTTTAATAGCAACTCAGTTTAGAATATTTGCATAGTCTACTATAATGACATATTGTGCGCCGTGACAGCGTATTACTTAAGCAAAAACCGAAAATGGTAACACGCAAACAGCACTCCCATACGCAAAAGGTAGGAAACTCCAGCGGAGGTTGGCACAAGTAAGATTGCTATCAAACAGCGCCGCCCTCCTTATAGTAGCAGACAATCGCGGCTCCGCAATTACAAACAAGTTATTTACAGCCAGACCATACGGAGATATTTTAAGCTTATTTCCATCTAATCTATTGATTCACGCACGCGGCATTGCACGCTTTTAATGTTCTTATTTAGTCCAATCGGTATTCCGACTCGGTGCCGAATAAGGCAGGGCCGCATTTATCATTGCTCGAGTGCTCCAGCACCTATCTTTATTCTACTTGATAACGATGAAACTTCAAAATTGCTCTCTTTATTTACTCCGAAAGCTCGTACGAGTGAAATCGTAAGCACGATCGGCATGAAAAGACCGAATTTATTAGTTCATAAGTCATGAGGGTTAAGTAATAATCGTCGACAATGGGCAATAAAGAGTTTATAGGCAGTAAAGTTCGATTCCCTCGCACGTCGGGGCTCGGAAGTCAACTGCACGAAATTCAGAGTTATAGCCACCTAACTTATACACACCCTGAACTCAATAATCGATTTTCAATGTAAACAATTTAATTACATCAGAGTATGTCTCTCTCGTGGAGTCAGCTTTCGTGTTGTTACTTGGGAACTTTTGATTATACCATTAACACGTACAGTTTACGACTTGATTGAGTTCGAATCAATAATCTTTGTCAAGAATGTTATAAAATACTTTCTAGTATGACTATTTACGATATTTGTTGTTAAATAACAAAATAATTATTTACGTGACGCCGTAAAGATTTTACGTCGATTTTTATGTTTGACATTAAATTCCGAAGTGAATGGTATCTCCTTTTTAATAGAAATTTCTGAGCCATTTGCCCACAGAACAGTTCTGATGCAACCCGTTTAGTATTATTCGAAACCAGTCGCAGTCGCTGAACGATTTGGTTAACGAGAGTATTACATACAGAGCCGTTGTTGTGCCTCGTTTAATCGTAAAAATTATTTAATGACAACTGTTCATCGACTATCATTCCGTATTAAGAGATATAAATAACATTTCAGTTATTTATAACCGACCACAACAGTACCGTTGAGGATGTTGCGCTTGTGTGCGTGGAACGGAAGATTAATAGCTATTATCACAGACTACCTGTTATGAAATAGCTGTTGGTGTTTACCGAATTGTTTAAAGTAATTTGTGTAAACAAAGTGCGCGGCCGTCAAACAATGGTTTGGAGGTAAAGCACACAGCCCTTGGGTATAGCATTACAAGGAATATAATCTTACAGCGGTTGGCGGTGAATGTTTAAAATAAACAGAGATGGTCCGTGGCCGCGCTCGCCGTCTCCTATCATAACATTATTGTTTTCATTGCTCGCCCAGCGCTGGACGTGGCTAACCGTAACCAGTTAAGTTCCCGACGTAACCTTAAATCAACTATCAACCTTATTTGAAATTTAAAAATAAGGTAAACAAAACTCCTGTAATATACCATAACTAAAGCAACCACTTGTACTGACGAAGAACTTGTTAGAACTTTGTTTACATTGCATTAACCATTCTTTATAACGGAGTTGTGTTTGAACAAATTAATTCACGCCAACAAAGGTGTATTTGTTGCCAGATAACATAGTTACGATAATATATGCATTTACTTATGACAGAGAGTAAAAAGCTCGCACTTAAAAGTTTATTCAGTCGGCCAGCGAAGGGACAACAGCTTTATTAGAAAGCTCTAAAGATTCTTAACAATGCCAATCCACAGCGAACAATATAAAAACGTAATTGGTATCTTCAAACGCGTTTCACCGAAAATCAATCGGAGATATCTTTTATCATTCTTCTTTGGAACTGCAAAAGTTCATTGTTAGCTAACTAGAAAGAAATGATTCGTCCTTTTTTGTTCATACAAACGCGTTGATAACCTCTGAAACGACCTTTACCTTTGTGGAGGTTAAGTGGGCTATACGTAACAGTTTATCACATTTCTCTGTTTTGATTGCCCGACCACCTCGCTATATTAGATGGGACGCGGCGCGGCGCGGGCGACAATGGAATGTATTACAAGTGCGCTGTCACAGCCGGTTTAAGTTCTTACAATGATTAGCCGAAATCCAGTCACGAACTATTATTGATGAGAATCGATACAGAGAATCCGAAAAAAGTTGAGATGCATGTACCCACGGATATCGTTTCTTGACATGTGTATTGTCAATGAACTCGAAATGTGTGGTTGTAGAGTAAACAAAGCCGCTCTCAGAATCAATGGCTTATACATGGTAGTTACACAAATAATGCATTATTCTGTTTTGTTTCCCGAAGCGGATGCGTGTCCCAACCAGCCCAACTCATTCATTTTCATTAGTTCCCATTATGTAATCAAAACACTAAATGCAACGGACGCATCGAGGAAGCAAACCGTATAAGGTACAATCAACCGCAATAAAGGGGTTGCCAACCAAAGACCTCCGAAAGCCCTATCAAAACGAATGGAGTTTTTTACGTCATGGTACCATATTTGTCGGAGAATAGAAAAGAAAACAAAGTTTTTATTCTTTCCATATGTTGCGAAAGATCATTGTTCCATTTTACTTCCATAAAGTGACTCTTTACGCAGCAGTAATAAGATGTAAAATCCTTCACTGGATTGCGCATATTTCACTTTGTTGGGCTCGTAAAGATTCGCTTACCTGCTTGTTTGTTGTGAGTAGGAAAGGGGCCATCGAGCGAACCTTTTTTTATCATTGAATTTTATGTGTGGGAATTTTAATGTGCACCCAGAACGGCACGTTCTGCTCCTCACAGCTGGGCCGCAGTTGGTGAAGATTCTTGCAAAACACGTGTCGAGGTGGTCATAAAATGTCTGGTAACGCTTGCTTTAACGCCGGAATAAAGAACATATTTCTGAAGAACGATAATGAAATGAACATTTTCTACGGTACTCGGGTCGTGAAGGTTATTTATTGTTTTATCGTAAAGCCGCAGCTGCATGTTTTCAATTACTACCGGATGATTGATGTAGTAGTATAGTATCTTTCCACACTCAAACAAGTTTATCGCCGCCATCGATAGCTGGGCTAGTATTAATAATATCTGAGGGCTCGCAGACGGCGCGGCAGAAAACGCAACGTCATCGATCTCACACTCAGCTGCGGCTCCTCGCCGGACCCTTGGAATTACTTCAATCATTTAAAATAAACACGCCTTCCTCGAAATGTGTCGAGAGAGGTAGCTATTGGTCCCATCATACCATCATAAAATCCACTTTGATTTATGATACGCTCCGTGATCCTAAGTCTCAGACGCTTTTGCATCTGCCGGTGTTTTTTAGGTTGGAGGATATTGAAACGTTTTTTTTTTTATTTTAACTTCACATGTGGTTACTTCAATGATATCTAATTAATGACAATTATCAGAATTACAGCCCCATAAAGTCTAATCATGAAATGTAACATTTAATTCGTTTTCGTAATCAACTAATAAGAAGTAACTAATGTTTGAAACAGCTGGAATTCTAGCAAGAAATCCAACAGGCGGCGCGCAGCGGGACGCCTCGACAATGCCAACCAAATTAAAAGGAACCGTAAACGTTTCCACTTGAGCCTTGCTAAAATTTATTGCTCCGAGTTTTTTCTCTTGTTTCACTTGCTAATGAGATTCGAATGCTGCAGCTGTATTATTCGAGATGTTGGACGAAGATTAAAAAAATCTTGCTGAGAGTTTCTATTTACGGTATTGCAGAAGAAAATATGTTTACCGCAAATTAAAGCCCTTCGTTTTGTTTTTTTGTTTACGTAATACTGATTTCTTTTCTTACGGGACGGGGAACCGACATAAAATATTCTCCTGCTACGCATATTGAAATTTGCGCGGGTAGACGCGAGTAGATTGTAGAGCGTCTTATTGCAAGCGATAGATATGATGAAAAGCGAGAATCTTGATTCGAAATTCTATCTCGATGTTATAAAGTTTGTATTGAATCGGAGGCAGTTCAACGCGGGTGGTCCTTAGGCTATGTCGGCTGAGCGAAGCAAGAATGCAAATTTCACTAGTGTTGCTGGCCGGTATGTTCTTGAACTTTGCTGCAACTAAATGAAGGCGGCTAATCACAAGCCCGGCTAGGAAATTACTAATTAAGAGCTCCATAATAAGGCTTTAAATTATACGTTACAAACTATTGTGGTACGGGTATATAATTATAAACTAGCAAATCGCTGATTGAAAAATATGATAAGGTAAGTAGTGTAGAGAATTTTGTTACGAATGCACGACACGACATTGGGGGAGTTATCGGTGCGATCGATGTTAAAAAAAGAAAATGGTGTGGAACGAATGATGCAATACAAATTAAGTGCGGCAAACTAGTTCCATGGAATAAAGAGGCGCTCTTTTGATGGGCTGACGGAGCTAAGTACGTACAAAGGGACAATAGTAAAAGAGCAAAGTACCGAAGCGTGGCGATCCAGTGCTTGCTTCCGGCAACGTGGGAACGCCTTTTTATGACTATCGATAATTTCTAGTCTGATATTCGATATTTATAATCCACCCCTCTCTTAAAAGTGTTTGTGTCCAATCGATTAGGAATAGAAAATAATGTTTAGCATTTCGCATTCGAGTGAAATGAATGAGAGATATCCTGCATTGAGATTTTTTTCGAAGACAACTACATACTTAGAATATAACATTTTTTACTAGAGTACCTATTTTTTCATATGGATTGTGGACTACATTCAAGTACATATTTTGAAAAAATGCACAAATAACAACGAAAACGATTAATGATGCAAGTCTTGCTGCATCTATTTCTCACTCCCATACTTAATTGTAAAAATACATAATGTGTATAAAATGCCGAAATTATCGACGACCTTTTCAATTGAATCAAAACAGAATCCTAATCTTATCTATATTTTCAACCAAATTATAAACAAAAGTGTTTTCTAACAAAATTCCAATTCATGTTTCGTCCGTCAGTCTACACAAAATCCAAGTGCGAGTCCATTCCGCCTCCGCCCATCGCTACATTCCTAAACAATAGTTCATCAAATGGTATCGGTTCACTCGACGTGTCATTTCACGGACCATCGGCCGTCGTACCATTTAGCACTTCCATTTTCTTGACGAGAATCGCTTTTCTACAATTACCAGTTTTACCACCCTTTCACAATACCGCTTTAGCTCAAAAGCATGCTGTTGCTCATGTTCTATTAGCATATTATTATCCATCGTGTTTCATGACCAACAATGACAAATTACGTAGTGTAAGTGGACTTCAATTTCATTCATGTAAATGGGCTTCAAATACCATTTACAATATTGCCTACGTGTTACTTTCTGCTTTGGTAATTTGAAGCTTTATCGCTATTGATCAATTTATCGTGTATTTGCTTCTCATACATTTCTGCTGTCTGGTTATCGTCTACAAAAACTATAACCATTCTTTTATCTACACCATCGATTGCAGTTCCGATAAGTGTATGAAACAAAACTAACAAGTGAGGGTTGTTCTTGCCAAATACCACCCCAACGTCGGAAGCTCCTCACATTTTCGGGAAGCATGATTTATCGGACAAACTTACGCCATTACTCATCTCACCATTCGTTACTTCAATAAAAAGAACGTCTTCCGATAATTTATTGGGAGGAGTATGGATTTTTTATTATACACGTCTATTTTAGAGTGCACTCTGTCGTCTTGTTATTACTTCATAAATAAAAGATTTGACTATATCCTCAGAATGCCATTAAAACTTTTTGAGAGGTCGTATGATAGTTTCATCCATGTTATGACTGTTTTATCCTTTATGGTGTTTCCATACATTCAGTTTTGTTGGGATATTTGTGGCTCTTCGAAAGTTTACTTACAATTTGTAGCCGGTTCCGTAGGACAGCTACTGCGGTAAACAGGTGAAACATTTTAACACTAACAAGAGCTCAAAAAGAAAAAAAACAAAGACTGTAAAGCAATAAAAACACAGATGCTTATACAAAATAAAATTATGCATGCGAAAAATGTAACTGACATTAAACATACCAAAATTGTTGTCCAAGCGACTCCACATTTCGTTGCAAAATAAAATAACCGAGTAGCTTAAAGATAAATAATAATTGAATTGCTACATATTGAACTAAATAATAAAAGAAAACAATAGAATAGTAAATACAATACCTTTAAGGAAGCGACCATAAGTTGTTGAACTTGAATCGGACGTAACACACAAATGTACGAATTCAGAGTAAGTTGTTAAAGTTTCAACTTTACCAAATTACTAAATAACTGCTACTCGCATCAAACTTGTCAAGTAAACAGACGCGGCACATGAAACACGACTTCAAAATATAGTTTAGTTCACTTTACAAGACGTATCACTGAGGAAGATAAAATTTAAACTTCTCAAAAACTTACACTCACAGTTAAGTTAAACTCACTTAGAAGTTAGGTCTTAGTTAGTTGGACAGTAACACTGTGTCCATATAGCGAATGCTTCTCAAATGTCCAAATAACACTGCACAATTATAATGTGTCGCACAAGGTGTAATCACAAGACCGGGCGGACCGGTCGGCGAGCGGCGACGAGCGACGGCGAGTGACGCGGAACGTTCGGCGGCGTGGAGTCGCGGCGGCCGCGCGAGCCTCTCTGCCTGCATCACAGAAACCCTACGGCGCGCGCGGGGGCCGCCGATAGACGAAAATGGCTTCACAAGTTAATTTTTTTCTCTTTCCTCCTTTAATATTCCGCATATGCCGTGCGCGGCCGGCGGTGCGAGCGCATGCGTCCCAACCCCGGGCCCATGTCGGGGTTGTAATGTAACGCGATGCACCCGCACTTTAAATAACTTATTGGGCCGTTTATTGAAGCCACTGTTTAATACCCTTTCCATGTCGGCTTTGTGCGTAGCTTCCTCGACATTCATGTACAAAGGGAGAGGTTATTAATCCTCGTTCAAAATACTTTAATCTAACAGAAACTGTTCATCAATCTCAATGTAGTCTCAGTGTAGCTTGCACGTGAACTTCCACCGAACAATGATGGGTAAATTGTACGTAGTTTGTTTTAATTACCGCTTACCTCTTACACGCCGCCTCGCAAAGTTAAAAATTATGTTTTAATATCAGCTCCACTGTAGTTTTTCACTGGATTACACGAAACTACTTTACCGCTGACTCTTTTCAACCGAGAAAGACTTTTCATTATAGAATTAGTCCTGAAGTAAAATGCTTTAGATTCTCTCCATAAACAATTTTATAATTTATGAGGAAATCTCTTTATGAACTTATTCTTTGTTGGTTTATTTCGAGCTTTTAGTAGCTTCATAAAAAATGAGTGGGAAAATGGAGCCGGGATAAATTATTTATTGCTTAGTTCTTGGACACCCATTAGCATAGCTATTACATTTTATTTTATTTTATTTCAACGACGGACTGACGGACTTGTTCTAAAATTAAGAGGATCCAGTTATATGACAGACTTTTAACTCTTTAATTTTTATGTTTTGTGTATGGAGATTATTTAAATTTGGGACTAATAGGGTAACTTTTCCAATAAAGTTTTCGACAAACCAACTGGACCCATATTGCCATATGTAAGTCCTACAAATTGGTTAACCTGGGTACTTTATTACTTTAATAACTATGATATTTAACTTATAATATGAGTAAAAGAATATTATCTATGGTTTTTATACTGATTCGAATTATCTCATACAAAATTATAATAAAACATAGAAGAGGCTCCGCAATTCTGCATAAAAAGAACATTGAATCGAAATTAGCTAAAAGCACAATTGCTCTAAAAGACACGTCACACACAGCCTCTAGTCACATTATACACTACATTCCAAACGATTCTCATACAAGTAAAATAGCAGTTTTTTTACCGAAGCTCGTAAGCA
Organism: Busseola fusca; assembly: GCA_007844875.1. Taxonomy (NCBI): domain Eukaryota; kingdom Metazoa; phylum Arthropoda; class Insecta; order Lepidoptera; family Noctuidae; genus Busseola; species Busseola fusca. The sequence goes on along the minus strand of VKGM01003291.1, from coordinate 6,471 downwards.
AACATCCGATTGTTCGAAGTTTTTGCATTTCGTCCACGTTCAGTGCACACGTAGTAGGACAGGTACAGAAGGCTGTGTTACTCGTTGACAGTGCGCCGAAATACGCCTGAGCGAATTAGCATACAGTTCCCATGTGCACCGTCAATCGTCCGCGTCCGCAGAAATAAAACGGACCTCTATTTTAGTGGTGTTCGTTCGAGTATCCAGTTGTTATGAAGTGTTTAAAATATATATTCAATAATAGTCTTAAACATTCATAAGTATTTATGAATGTTTAAGAGAATTATTGTCCGTATCTCATCCTTTTTATTAGAAAAGTTTTATTATTGACGTAATAGATACGATCTTTAAATCAATACATAGATTGCAATATTAAATTTCTCACAAGGCGCATTCGTAGTGTGACATTAATGTCAATAAAAATTACATTGGTTGAATATTTATTATATGTTAATGATGAGAAATGTTTAATTAATGCTTGCACTTTAAACATTTATATTTTATTTGCATTTTAATAGATATAAAATACACCTACACCAGAATTTGGACTGAGAATTTTGTAATAGAAACGTAGATTCCCTCGCTTCTGTGGCGTTTGTTTTTCTTAATTTGAAGGGCGAATATTACCAAAAAAATCTGAATACGGTCAGCACATTTAAATCACGTCCAAGGGCTATCAGAGTCAATATTCCACAACAATGATGACGCTGACTTCTCTTGCACTTAGTTTAGATATGTTGATCGCGTTCAATTTCATTGATAAACTTCGCCCTTAGTAACTTTTCTGCTTATTATATTCTGTGTACATAGTTCAAGATAGGCTTTGATTATAGCCTCATCTGTAAGCCAAGATGTGGCCTAAGATTCAGCACGCTTGCCTAAAAGATGCCTATTCACGTTTGCCCTGAGGGCTCTAAGGTAAAAGCGTGCCCGTTTTGGTATTTTTCTTTCAAAGCGTGTCTTAGTTGCATAGAATTAATATTAGGGTTACTTATCTAAGACTTTGTACCATATAGACATGCTAAAAAGTTTATAGCGTAACTCAAAACTCTCCCAAAAATTATAAATAAGGCAGTATTTACAATATATATATGACACAACTATCTATTTATTTTAGTGTTCTTGTATTTATACAAAAATACAAAAATACTAAATTAAAAGGACATTTAAGCATCGAGCTAATTCTTCTTCTTCTTCTCAGCCTATAGAGGTCCACTGCTGGACAAAGGCCTCCCCCAAAGCTTTCCACAACGACCGGTTCTGCGCTGCCCGCATCCGTCGGTTTCCCGCGATCTTCACCAGGTCGTCGGTCCACCTTGTTGGGGGCCTCCCTACGCTGCGTCTTCCGGTACGTGGCCGCCACTCCAGAACCTTACAGTATACATATTTTCAATAATAATCCTACTAATACCTATAACAAACGCGAAACTTTGTAGGAATATATGGATGCATGTTTGTTACTCTTTTGGATGAAATTGGGCACATAGATAGTTTATAACCAAGATAGGATACCCATAGGATACTTTTTATCCCGATAATCCCACGGGATCGAAACATATGCGGGGCACAACAGCTGGTTAGTTATATCTTCCAGAATCAATGACGAAAAACCATTTTGTTACACGCGCCATTAAGTTCATTTGTTTCTTTTTACTTTATGACCTTCCATACCACGGCTGGAATGGGCTAGGGCTGGCCACCTAGCATTTGTTTCTAGAAATGAGACGCGGTTTACGTGATTCACTCAATGCACAGAAACCGTAGTTATTTACGACACAACAAATGTATGTGTACAATGAGTCTTATTTAACCAGTCAGTGCACGCATTTGTCAAAAATAGAATATTATCACAGATTTTTTTTTTTGAGCCTCTTATTTTTTTATTCACGTATGTATTTACAAGTATATTTTGCGACAGATAAAATATACTGGTATTCAGCTGCGTCCGGTTAGACTGGAAGGCGAGCCCTACATTTTTGGGAAAGGGCAGGCAGATGATAATGCAAATAATAGCCTCCCGACCGATTTCAGTCACGGTGGCAATCTCGACGGAGACTAGCCAGGTATGCAGGAGTTCATTCAACGAAGCCTAGCCAGGTACATACATACATAATCAGCCTATAATGTTCCCACTGCTAGGACACAGGCTTCCTCGCGATGAGAGGTAGTGGGCCGTAATCCACCACGCGGGCCCAGTGCGGGTTGGTAGATGTCAAATGTCTGCAAAGCTTTTGGTTCTAGGACATGCCGGTTTCCTCAAATTGTTTTCCTTCGCCGTTTTTAAGAGCAGTGGTGATGAAATAATTTACACAAATTAAAGTGCCTGATGGGGTTCAAACCTACGATCTACAACTTGTAAGTCGCGGTTGTTACCATTGGGTCAGCACTAGCTCTAGAGCAGTGGTAGCCAGGTTCGCCGGAGTTAATCTCAATGGAAACTAGCCAAGTACGCAGGAGTAAAAATAAATTCTAATAAATTTTCCTTCTAATTTATTTTATCAGAAAGACGTAATGACATTACCTGTTCTGATATTAATACCCGGGTGATAACGTGATTAGGGTAACTTGATCAATGCTCTTTCAACTCATCGGCCTTTTAACTTTTTACGAATTCGCTTTCCGCTGTTCCACAAATCACGTAGGTACCAATGGGAGACTCGACAAATAATTGTTATTACATTTTCAATATCCAATGGAAAACTCGACAAATGTTTGGTATTTCATTTTCAATACTCAGTATCATAATGCTGAGGCAGTACCTATGTTTGATTAGCTGAGTATGTGTAATGTCAAATTATATGAAAAAAAAACTGGGCTTTGTGTGACGCCAGCGTGATGCGTAGTTGGCGTGTAACGATGTAGATGCTGCCACAATACTCTTGATACACTAACGCATTATTAGATGCATGTGTCAGGTTGAAAGTTTCAATATTTGCTGGTCCGATCTCTCCACAGAACAAATAAAATACTTCGCTCAGAATATGTGTGACCGCCTTTATGTTGAATCAGGCACTTACTACCTACATATTACTTACTTATATTAATATACCAAAAGCACCAATTCAACATTTATTGTTCAACAAAGCATGCGGCTTTCTGTAGTTTCTCCTATAAATCAAAATCAAAAGTCATTTATTCAAATTAAGCTGAGAGTCTGCAATCGTCAGAATTATAAAAGACAGTCCCACATAATGCCCGTCTTCACCACTTCCTAGTGCTTTCCACGGGGAGAAGCGGGACAATCTCCCCAGCAGCACAGCTGTCTTTTCAGTTACAAAAAACTTGATTGTGTGATTAACATTACAAGACACAGAACATTAAGTTAAATTATTGACAAATATGTTTGGCTAACCACGCCAATACGCCAACAATACAAAAAAAAAAGAAATAAGTTAAAAATGTAAATAAAAACTTACTACCTAAATAAAAGCCTCCAGGCATAAAGGGCGTGTCAAACTAGGACCATGGAAGTAAAATAAATAAAGAAGGTAATACTAATAACAACAATAAAACCATGGTCAGCAAGACGACCGGTCACCACAAGCAGCAGCCGTTCACGAGCGTAAGGTAAAGATCAGCCATTACCCCTCGTCATACATATATGAGGGAAGGAGGCAACCCGACCCCAGACTCTACCGCAAGCAGTGATATCTAACGGAGCATGACGAACTTGCTGCCGGTTGCTTGAGGCCCATAGTAGGATTCATCATCGAGGTCGCTACATATTACAATGAATTCATTAAAATAAAACAAATAATTATTATATGATAGGCAAATGATAGAAAAAGGTTAAATGGCATAGAAAAAAGGGGTAAGTTTAAGTACGTAATAACACTATTTATTTACAAAAAAAACTCCTTTCGTCAATGACTATACAAGTACCTGGTAGTGATAGTTCTTAGTCTGATATGATTGTGAACCGTCCCGAAAGTACATTTAATTTACTCAATGAATATTAAAAACCGTAGAAGTTGGAGTTGATTCTCATAAATAAGCGAAGTTTGAACAAGTGTTGCGACGGAACCGTTTAGCTCAGTGCCGCCATAGTTGGCGAGAAATCTCTTGAACGGGCTTCGTGTGCTCTATTAGATAAGAACAACTGGTTGCTGTAGGGGTCGTCTGTAAGAATAAGTCCATACATATTTCCGCGCATTATTTGAGAAATGTACTAGGTAGGTATACGAGCTTGGGCTGCCACCAGCCTTTGATGGACGAACGTAAAAATTTGTGTTTCGGCTTTCACTGGCCCACTTTTTCATGTCTGTCCATCAATGCGTTTTTTGCAGGTAGCTGCAATAATCTGGTAATACCTAAAACAAAACAAATCTATAGCTAAAACAATACAGAAATAGTCGTCAGAGAAGGTAGAAAAGCAAAATATAAAAGTAAACAATTTTGATGATATATTAAGATATGAGAAAGCGTGTTGTTCAGCTGATCGGTTCTGTAAATATCTCACAGTGAAAAGTTAGATGAAGTGAGCTTGGAAGGAGCTGTCAATAGTGTCAATCCCCAGCATTAGTTGGAATGACAGCTCACTCCACGCTCACTTTACCTACCTAAGTTTTCTCGGTGAGGCGGTTCTAGAAGCGCACTGCATGAGTTAAGCCTGAAAAATAAAATGGTTTAGATAATTGATTGATTAAAAAAAGTTTAATACAGATACTAATTCTTAGCAATTCTTCCACAACGGTTGCATAACTTTCGCTCCTGTAATTTAAACAATATACATGACGAAAGCGACGCCAGAGTTTGCAAATAGTTGAGAATTCGGAGCGAAGCCACGGCATCCGGCAGCAGGACAAACGACGCGGACCACCGCTTGCTTTTTAAGCTAAGACTCATTTCAGGAATGCACCAACTTTTGCTCAGAACCCGGGAGTTGTCTGGCAAGGTTGAAAGGTAAATATAGCTACCTACATGATGTTCATCGTACAGGGTGGTAGGGTCCACGCGCAACCTGTTACCATTTGTAACAACAAATATTCACCTGGGTAGGTGAATATACTAGCTACATAATTTACTTTTAATTAATATGCTCTATTTTTTTTAAATTCTTAACTTATTCTTTTACAGTTTTGGTTTTTAGCCATGATAAGAAAAAACATGTTATGGTTCCAGAATGTTCGTAGTAAGCCCATCGTAATGTATTATTTGTACGTTCGTATATTGTGTATGATATTATTTTATGTGTTGAAAATTTCACAGATGATGTATTCCTGTTGCCGCTATAAACACACAGCTACAGATACTAAAAATATTTTTTTACTGTATATAATCGTATGGAACCTTTCACGCGCGCGATTCCGACTCGCTCTTGGCCAGTTTAATTTTTTATAATAATAATATATGTTTTTATATATACATACTATATACACGGCTCGCATTGTCAGAAGGTTCCTTTTCTGGAGCCCTCGCGGTCCCGGTTCCCGATAACGGTAGGCTAATGTTTTATACATTTTATAGAGCTTGGAGTAGGTTTACGTCAAGCAATTTGACGTTTTTTCGAAATAATGATCAGAGATGTACACCAAGTTATTAATGCAATAGGTTTCCTTACAAATAAAATCTTGGTAAGACCTTTCTAGAAATAGTACCTACCTACAGCGTCAGCAGCTTAAATCTGTGTTATCAAACATTTTATTGTACATTACTTCTTGAAGTCTGAACATTACTCGTGAATATCAAAATCCTCCATTGTGGCATCATTTTATTTCATCAACACAAAGCTATCTAAACGTAAAATGGACCATTACACCAAAGTTCCAGTGGGCTAATGTGCCCACTAAACCATTAGTGATGTTTTATGTATGTAAGTTGTGAATACGATTAAGCAATTATTATAATAACTTTATTATTTTTATCTCTATTAGACTACTGTGGCGTGTTTATGCCTCTTCCATCGACTTGTTTGTCAATAAATAGAAAACGGAATGTATTGCGTGTGTGGCAGGTGTGGCGAGGTGAGAGTGAATTGCGGGTTGGTAGATTATATGTCGGTTTTCACACAAAGTTTTCGTTTTTTTTTTTATAATGTATAAATTAGTGCTTGACCGCGATCCTGCCTGATGGTAAGCAGTGATGCAATCGTTGATGGTAAAGCGCACTAGTTTATTGTGAGCCTATTCACTCTAGCCTTGAAGACACTTAAATTGTAATCAGACGGGAAGACCGCCGCAGGCGAATTGTCCTTCTACGTTTTGAGAGCAGGGGTGATGAAATAGTGTTTTTTTTTTTTAATTGTTATAAACTAGTGCTTGACCGCGATCCCGCCTGATGGTAAGCAGTGATGCAATCGTTGATGGTGAAGCGCACTAGTTTATTATGAGCCTATTCACTCTACTTAGAGTGAATAGGACGGAAGACGGCAGTTGAGCGAAACTGCTCAGACCCGTCCTCCGTACGGCTTCACCAGACATCATGCCGGAACACGACGGATCGCTTGGCGGCATGGCTTTGTCTGGTGGGTGG
>VKGM01003282.1:11365-21789 GCA_007844875.1 Busseola fusca | reverse complement strand
AGAAAACATCCGCAGAGAAATGGCAAGCATTTCAGCAGTGACGTGCCGCGCAGTCATCGACAATTTCAGAAGGCGTTTGCAAGAGTGCCGTGACTGTAACGGATTACATTTGGACGACGTTATTTACAAAAAATAATTCCCGTTTTTCTAGCTATATTTACAAATAAAAATATTATTCATAGTATAATTAGTTTTATTTTAATTATTTTTTTTCATTACTAAGGACTTATGTGCCACCCTGTAATAAATAAGAGCCAGAAAAAGAAATTATGGAATATATGTAATTTAAAAAAGCTGATCTCGTATTAGCACATTTACTCACAAAGTCAGATTTACTTATTTTCCATTTTAAACCTAAACGTTCCCAGAATATGCTTTCCTGAATCCTGTCACCAGTTTTCGGGGACTGCACAAGAAGCACAGTACCTATATTTTTCAAGAAAACTGTATTTCATTCAAATTAAATATAACCTCTTATTTCAAAGTCCGTGCTTCCTTCTCACCACACAAAAGTTGGAGGGTAGCAACAAATACAGACATGATGTGACGCAGCAGGCTAAGACGTAAAGTGTCATAATTAGCGTTGACGGCATTTTAGCCCTACTGAAACACTTTATAAGAGCTCTTTCCATCCGACACTTGTAAGGAAATAACATCTGGCTCTACTGCTTCGGAAAGAAATAATATTTTCCTGTGGGTCGGCAGTCAGGTCACGTTTTTGATTGCTATTCCGCGACAGACGCAGCATCTCATCTTCCACTCGAAGCAAGCTGAGAGGAGGAAAACAGAGACAAAGGAAACGATACTGACGCGAAATATCACAACATTGACGTGACAAAACTGATACTCGGTTTCAGGAAATAGTACATAATAATATTGTGTCTTCAGTTTAAAGCAAATTACTTCCTCAAGTTAAATTTTTGCGGCTAAACTAAACTTGCGACAACTTTTCATTTCGTTTGATAAAGAAAATCATTTGTGTAGGAATAAAGCTTGATAGTGACTCTCGTACGATTAACTTTATGAGACAACACACCAACGTGAGATAGTTCATTATTAAGAAATACTTTACCTTGGCTTAAACTACTTCATCAGAAATATTACTATATCTATTTGCAAATATATTATTACTACCAAAACAATAAAATTGCACTTTGCCTACATGCAGATTATATTACTAACCCTTCTATTCCAAAACATACCAAGGAAACCTCTTCCAATATTTAATAATATGAAGATAGGCCCACGTTCCTGAGAGAGTCGGTAACAGTCGGTAAAGCGACTTGCACTTCCTCAGGCGCCGCCGGGAAATATCGCATTCCATCAAATTATCTTTATCTACCACTCCAATCTCGTGGTGTACTCACACATACAGCACGCGCTTATGTAGCATTACTTTAAAGAGCTTTATTGAGATTATCGTCTGCTCAGTACTCTATGTAGTCTTTGTATGGGCTAAAATGAACAGAAGAATCCAGGAAATAGCTAAAACTTGTTAGCATCAAAATTATAAATTACATAAATACAAACATTTAATAGTCATCACCATATTACCAAAAACACACATTACAATAATCTCCTTTACAGCGAAAAGCTTCCTAAAACTATTTCTTCGGTTTATTACTGCGATTGTTTGGTTCAGTATGTTGTTCTATTGTAGTATGGAGTCTCCTGACACAGGCATGGTTTTCTTAGAAGGGGGCTCTAAATACTAAACCGTTTTTGTAAACTGAAGCATAGAAAAAACTTTATTTATTATTTAGAGAATCTACAATGCTATCCCGAATACCGCCTTTTCGTGCTGTTACCATCTCACTTTGAAAAGTTAGGTGTAGTGAGCGGGGAGAGAGCTCTCATTCCAACTAATGCTACAGATTTGACACTACTGACAGCTCATTCTTACTTCTACTAACTTTTCACTGTGAGGTTTTTATAAAATCGATCGGCAGGTAAGCATGATATCGACTTAAATCAACGTGAAGATGTAACACTAATCCTGATTAGGCTTTAGATGTGAGAACTGACTGACGTCATTAGTCATGACCTTCTGCTTCGACTCAGCTGATCAAATAGGAACGGTACGCGCGACATTGTGCACTGTTTATTTATAAGGAAAAACAAACAAATGTAAACGTTTGTTTGACTATAAATAATAGATTTCATTGCTTTTTATTTGCGCATAACTTTTTAAAACCGAAACAAGTCGTTTCATGAAGATGGACTAGTTTTTACGTTGTATACTAATGAGTACAGTCAGTTGCAGACGAACAAGAAATAGTGACCGTTTATTTGTAGGCTGCAATTTGAACATCTTATTACATCAATCCTGCTGAGTATCTTGACTGATTCAAGTTTTAAATATTTAATTTCATACTACGTATGTAGTCAGTTTTTGTCACTCTGTACACCTCGTTAAGTTTAAGTTATTTTAGTTACTTTGGCTACCCAAACATAATACAAGAACCCCTGTTAAATTATAAGATGTTATTTAATGATATATCTTTTACAATTTTGAATAATAATAAATATTTACACTAGGTACATTAAATGACTAACTGTCTATGCATATAAACACAAAAAAAAGAATACATAGTTTGGATGAGATTCTTACTGGGTAAGAATCTCATCCAAATTATATATTCTATTGATAGGATCAAAGAGATTTAATAGGTTACAATAATTTAATGTCTTTGGATAGGATGAAGGATGTTATCGGAAAACAGTAATATGACTGGCACAGTCTATAGTTATCACTATTGACTATCAATGTTGCTTGATGGCGTGCGGCCGCCATTACCTATTCGTCTTATTATGTGCTAGACCATCTGCAAAACATTCAAATGCTTGTTTTATTTTTCTGCATTCAAACTTGAATAATAATTTATTTATTATTGTGCAATTTATAACTCGTTTAAAAAGCGTTAATAAAACACAACGATATTATTAGAATTTTCCCGTCCGCTCGACTGAGGAAATTAAAACACCAGTTCTGTTGTCTAGGAATATCTTTGATACATGCGTACCTACTAGCAATAAGCATTGAGCATGTAAGACCACTATGGTAGCTAAACAGCTTGATTAAGTAAGATCAATAAAGTTGTGATTATTGTTGCATACGCATACACTGTATTTTAGAAGAACCTACACCAATCAGGTACGTAATGCATGAAAAAAACTCGATGTAATTTTGATTCCTGCTCATGTCACCGAAGGCAGGTCTCAATAATAACATTGATAACATGGACGTAGCTGTTCACTAGCGGTTACCTGTACCTGGTTACAAATTAAAATGTTCAAGACAGAGAAACCACAAAAGCTAAGAACCTACATCTCTCTCTAATAAGGCGCGGCTTCAACAGCATAGCTCCCGTTACAATCTACTGATAACAATGTCTTTATAACTGAACAAGCTACTACGTTACAAGTACAACTTACCGGCGCGACAGTTAGCAGCAATGTTGGCAACAGCCAGCAACAGGAACAGTTGCTTCGGCGACGCCATGTCGCCTCGCGATCTGCAACAATCAAAAAAACAAATGTAATCGCACGGGAACAAAAAACTTAATGACTACTAGTTTCTAAAGGGTTTTTTCTTCATTTTTCCTTAACAATATTCAGTTATTTTTATTCATGATTTTTAGCAAACAAAATATTTTAACACAAGGACAACAAGACGGCCTTGCTCAAAAATATATGATATTGCAGCGTTTTGAGTCAACCTCAATATTTAAAATATCTTTCAATATGCTGAAAAATGAATTGACCGACAAGCAATAACCTTTTACATAAAGCATCATGTTCTAGGTAGGTGCATAGCGACACCTACTACGTATGCACATAGAATTTCTGTCCACGATCACGTAGTTTACAAGGCAATTAATCGCCAAGTAAGAGAACGCTGAACTAAATTGCATATCAGGTACATCGCAAAAAGCGGCGCCCGCGCACCGACGCAGTCAACGACCCCACTCCTGCGCAATCACATCCCCTAGATCAACGTGCGTAATATTACTCGAGAAAAAAGCCTGTTTGATCATCATTGCACAGGACGCGCCAACGGCCGGCTTTTAGACTTATCTCAGCTTACCTGGTGTTTTTGAGTAGGTAATAAGAAATATGGATGACCGAATATCAACATGCATGGTTGAGATTTCGAGCGACTGATAGGATGATCACTTATTGAAGTAGTTTAATGTTTTTGAGCGATGACGCCATTCATGTCATAATGCTAATAAAACATAATGCAAGTAGTCGTCGGAAACTAGAGCAGTTATTGATCGATAGTTTAAATACCTGCTGCTCATAATTAGTCAGCAGCTGATGACAGTTCCTAGAAGTCACAAGTTTGAATACCTCTCATTGAGATCATCTCACGTACGTTTTATATCCGAAGAAGAGTTTTCAAAAATTTGCAAAACAGTCTAAGCAAAACTTAAAAACCCTTATTTATCATTATTTTGAGCCTGATGTGTCGCACTGGAGGACAAATGCTTCCCTTTCCATATTCCTTATGTACATAACTAACTTGCTTGTAACGAAATTGTAACTTAACTATCAATGACAAAATATACCACACCACTCCCACATTTTGTGATTTTTCTCTTTGAACTGGTGACCAGCTTAGATTTAAATGATCACAACATATTGAGTATTAAAATACTAAGTATTTTAAAACTCAATGTGATCCATTCAAATAGCCAGATATCCATTAAATTATCTAATAATACCTTTAAAAACATCTGACGTAAATAACCTGTTCTGTCGACTTTGAACTCTGAACTGCATTAATAATAAAAAATATGTTCTGTTAAATACTGGGCAAGACATAAATAGTCTTTTACGAAAATAAGCTGTTCATTACCAACTGTACCAGCCGTGATCTTACACGAAATGTGGTTCACATCTTCACTTGGATTAAGGATTATTGGCGAACTAATTGAATGTAATGCCTTCTGAAGATCTAGGTACTTAAACCACTATTTAATAACCCCTAATTAAGATAAGATCTAGGTTCATAAGGTAGGTAGGTAGGTAATACGGGCTGGTGTCCGCAACGCCACGACAAAGCGCGTATTTTGCGTACGTAGGTTCATAAACGGCACACATTAGCAACAATTCCAGCAACCCAAACAACGAAACAATTACATACGTCATTAATTTATCAACGTCTGCAATCACTAGATCGCTTAGCAGAGGTAATGGCCGCATTTACATAAGTAAACAGTTGGAGTATATGTACAAAGAATCAATCGGTTTAAGGAGCTGAACACCCTCGGGAGCTAAGCGGTTCAATAAATAAAGAACGACACCCACTTATCGCCGCCCACTGTCCCATTCTGGGAGACGAATGTCCCCCGATATGGGAACCGTGTCACATTAATGCCATCCTCGCACTGAAGTGTAACGACTTAACGGTTTTGTTCATGTGATGCAATTGATTGAATGGTCCTTCGGAACTGGGGCCAATTTTAGAGGAGGTGACTCCAACTCATAACAAATTAGGAAAAATCTGTTAATATTCTGTAAGAGCTGGCGCATCAGTTTGATGTTTCTGAAAACTAACTTAACGTACTTGGTCACCAAGCACATAATGCAATCTTCTTGGAGGTAGCTAGAACACTGGGGAGTTTTTTGCGCCACTTTTAGTTTCCAACAAAATCACTAGGCAGTGGTGAAATGCGGGTGCTTCGGGAAATCAGTCTTGTATAATGTTGACGTTCAAAAAATGCTGATTCTGAACCTAGTTTGAATAAATTACTTTTAATTTTAAATATTTTGTAAACAAATACTTACTCAAATAACTAACAATTAGATTAAACATACGCTAGGTACCTTACACATATTTATGTTGCAATAAGTAATAAACAGGATAAATCTTAATTTTTTTCATTCACATACTTTTTCCCCTTTATTGATGTTCCTAGCCTTCACTCCATTCAGTAATCATACAGTAACTTACATTTTCGCAAAGAACCCGAATACAGTAAGCCGACAGACAAAAGCGCCCAGTGGCTCAGCGTGTCAGTGTGCACGCACCCCCGGCGAGCCCGACGTGCGCGAGCACGGGTGGACGACCGCGCAAGTGATTCATCAATCGCCACGGACCACTCTCAATAGGATAATGTGCTCCGTTACCTACAACCGATCACCGTGCGAAGATGTCCCTGGGAGCGTTCCGAGGAAAGTTACGGTATGTGAGACTAAGATGTCCCTTGGAGCGTTCCGAGGAAAGTTACGGTATGTGAGACTAAGATGTCCCTTGGAGCGTTCCGGGGAACAGTTACGGTATGTGAGACTAAGTTATTTGCTCACTTGGATTAGTATACATAATACATAATTATTAAGTACACATAATACATAATTATTTTAAAAGGGAAGAAACGGGAAGGCCCTTGTTCAACAGGAGGATTCTCATCATAACATTGACTATCACCCTGCGCTGAAGTAAAACTATTCTTAGGGTCCCACTATTACTGGCAAAAAAATACGCACATGAGTGCCACTAGGAGGACTTTCTGTTTTATTCGAGTTATGAAAGATTTTCTCCTTTCAGCTTCTGCGTGGGCGAAAAGAATCATTTGATTTCGTCTACCTTGAACAAAACTTTAGTGAAAGAACAACGCGTTACGCAACCGGTTTTTCAGCGGTGCGGGGTTTGTGCAACACTGATCTTTAGTTTTATTGATTCACCGAAATGTTAAAGAACTTGTCATACGACGAACGATTGAAGTCTCATAATGTTTCCTTTGCGAAAAACAAATAAACATGTTCCAATAAATCGGTTTTAAGAGTATTTAAGAGTAATATTTCACGACAGCTGTCAACACAGACACATCTGTCAAGCTGAGTCAGGAAGTGGATCCTACTGAATAACTGTAACAGCTACTTAATTGGTGGTGGTATGGTTAGAGAACAGCTGAGCAAACTTGTGGTGTCGGGTGATAATTGTGGCCACCGCGCTTAGGTGTGCTATAATGTGCATCATAAACTCAAGGTGTCGAAAGACAATTGTGGCCACCTCACTTAGGTGTGCTGGATGTGGAGCACAATTTGAGAAAATATTGGAGACACGTCAATTTCAAATGTAGAGCAGACACACGTTTTAAAGGGCTTCTTCATGCATTTACTTAAGTTAATTCTAGGTCACCAAGCTTGAACTAAGAGATATCTTCAGACGTCTTAGGTTTCTACATTCATCTTGGAAGCCAGACACTAGCCAAAAATCAGCCACCACGAGCAATACTTGTTACGTAATACCTAAGTAAAGTGTTAATTTAAGCCTTTCCAAGAGCAGACCAACACTTGACTCGTTAATAAAACCAACATTCTGCAGATAATCACTCTCTTGAGCAGTATTACATGAGCAGTGCGAGCGCACGACATCGGACACCGGACGCGAAAGTAAAAACAGGCACACAGGCGTGAAATACAGACAGACATATACTATCGTTAATACATAGTTCATCGAAAAGACTATCACTCGGTAGATCGAGCTATGAAGTTTGGCAACGCGGTGGTGATTTTGGATGGGCGTTAAACCGGACTGTGATGCAGATCGTCAGAAGCAACTTTTAGCCTCATCATATTTCTGAAGTTTAGATTTCTAGACGTCATCAAATTAGTGGGATTCTGTATGCTGTAGCTAACCTAACCTAAATGATAAATGGTTAGTTAGGATGATAAAATTAATTATATTCATTAATCCAGTAATAGGCAAAATATGACTATGACTTAAAAAATGCCTTAAATATTAGGTTGGGGAAAAAGTTTTTTCGCATTTTATATAAAAATTCAAAAGGTTTTTTTATAAAGTTAATTTACATTTGGCTCAACTATGTAGGTGCCATTTTGTTGGATAACTTTTTGCCATCTTGTAGGTAGGGACGTGATCCCATTGCTATAAAAATTTTGGAGTTTCTGATCAAAAAAACTGCGATATGTGGTTTTAGCAGTCCTCTCGTGATGTTAACCTGACACAGCCTAAGGAATTCTGCAGAAACCGAAACAGATGAAAATCTGAAGGTGCAAGGTCAGAACTACATGGCGGATGCATTAACACCTCCCAGCCAAACTCTCGTAATTTTTGCTGAGTGGCTAAAGATGTGTGAGTGTAGCGTTATTATACGTACTTGTACTCACTTTTAATATCATTTACTTTCATTATAGACGCTCTTAGCGTTTTATTCATGTTGCATACACATTTCAGATCACACACTGCTTCCAACACTGAAACGAGAAGTTTCGGCTATTTAGGATATTTCAAATGCGTGGACGGTACTCACACTAAGAGATAAGACGTTCTCCTAAACACAACATATTTCTAATATCACTTAGCGTACTTATGTATTCTTATATATTATTTTAATTTATTCTCTGCATGAACATTTTCACCCATGACAGCTTTGACAACGCTGTTTTTTCTTTACGTCACACTGACAAGCCATCAATAATTAAGCGTTTCATTAAAGTAAATGATAATGTGAGTATGAGTAGGTACGTATAACGCTACAAACGTATTCAAGGCCCTTCCTCGGTATGCTATCTACCTTCATCATCTGCCTAGCCTTTTCCCAACTATGTATGTTGGAGTCGGCTTTCAGAATAACCGGATGCAGCTGAATACCAGTATTTTACATGAAGCAACTGCCTCTCTGACTTCCACAACCCAATTGTTGGGTAATACAATACCCCGTGGTAAGACTGGTTGTCAGACTTTCGGGCTTCTGCTACTCTTAACTTCAACGACGATGACTATCAAAGATCTACGAGTGACAGTCGGGACCAAAGTCTTAACTTGCTTTCCGAGGCACGGAGGGTCTCGGTATGCAATGATGGTCACCCATCCAAAGACCAACCGCGGCGAGCGTAGCTTAACCTGATCGATCGACCTGTGCGGCTGTCATTATTTAGTCACGGGCTACTCTATTATTTGTATATACATCAAATGGATGGATTACTAGATTCTTTTTTTTTAATGTTATAAACTAGTGCTTAACCGCGATCCCGCCTGATGGTGAGCAGTAATGCAATCATTGGTGGTAAAGCGCACTAGTTTATTATTAGTCTATTCATTCTAGCCTTGAAGACACTTAAATTGTAATCAGACGGGAAGACCACCGCAGGCAAATTTTTCCAGTCATCAGATGTACGCAGTATAAAAGACGAGGCGAAACGCTTCGTCTGGATTATAGCAGTGTCAACAACATAAGGGTGGATACTCGCCGTACAACGGGTCGTCCGATGATGGAACGGTGATGGCGGAATTAAGTCGTGTGATTCCTGCGCACACTCTCCAAAATGCATCCTATAGAATACCTCACACCTGTCTGAATTAAAAGTTCACTATTTTTCTATTCTATTAGTATATACATAATCAAAATCTTTCGAAATGTAATAGAAAGTATGTTTCGCAATTGTTTCAGCCTTCTGTACATATCTATATAGTGCTCACCTGACTGCTCTGCCTGATAACTGTCTGTAATTAACACTTAGTACTAAGCACAGAATCTAATAACTGAAGCAACTATTAACTTGTACTCGCGTCTCTGTAGCACGCAATAGTTGACTTTGTAATGTTAAATTGGCATTGGTTTAGACGGATTGATTGATTGATTACATCACGTAATCAATCAATCCCCGACAAGAGAGGAGGAGGGGCCCGTGGCTAAATAATCACAGCCACAAAGGTCAATCAATCAGGTTAAGCTACGCTTGCCGCGGTTGGTTTGTAGATGGGTGACCATCTTTACATACCAAGAACCCTTCATGTCTGCAAGCCGTTGATTCGGGTGGTCCTTCGCGGTCTGTGATAGCCGGTACGGGACAACCAACCTTATCAAGAGGTTTCGTATTATACAGCAACTGGGTTGTGGACGTCAGACAGGCAGTCGCTTCAAGTAAAATACTGGTACGCTGTCGAATCTACCAAGAAGCCCGCTCCAGGGCGGCGGACATCCATCTGCATTATCCACCCCGGAATAAAAAGAAAGGTAAAACACTGATATTCAGCTGCATCCGGTTAGTCTGGAAGCTGACTCTAAAACAGTTGGGAAAAGGCTATACAGATGATGGAGTGATTGATTACGTCACTCTTTAGTTATCAATGGAAAGTTAGGTAGAGGGTTGAGTACTAGGCAGATGGTAGATGTAATTATCTGCACGTCTATGGTGACAATTTGACTTTTACAGCGAGTAAATCACATAGGGTTGACAGTTTTCATTGTTGAAGAGTTACTGCTGACATGAGGTCCATCATTATGGAACCAAATACACTCACATTCGCCAGTTTGAAGTGCGACGTGGAATTTCATCACCATTACACTAAAACCGGTAAAGGAAAACATCGCGAGGATATCAACATATCATAGTACTAAAAAACCGAAGACATGGGGCATCTACAAACATGGACGGAGCCCTCTTGGAAG
>VKGM01003282.1:0-11265 GCA_007844875.1 Busseola fusca | reverse complement strand
ACTTTTTATTTTATCTGTCTTTTTATAACTTTGTATTTTGTATATATTATAACTTTACCAAATCTCTTTACCTGTCCTCCTTATTCCCTCTCCCTCTCCCTCACTTATTACGTTAGATCCTTGGGTAGTCCTCTACCCTCTCTTTTTTTTAACGTAACAAATCGTGCCAAGCGATGTACTTTCAGCCAAACCCGTAACCCGTAAACGAATGCATTATGACTATAAACCTAACCGAAACTTTATGAACCTGAACATATTTTAGTTTCGCCTGCTACATCTTCATTTTAGTATGCCTGTTCATTTGCGCATTTCTTTAAAATGGTCCTTTTAGTGTCAGCGCTACAACTCCCAATCCAGGGTGGATTGGGATTTATACCTCTAATTCTAGTAAGTAGGATAACATCCATATATACGTAACACAGTGTAACCCATTCCTGTCACAAAAACTATCGTTGATTTGGAAGACTATCTCCCAACTTCTATAATTCGCTACACACAAAATCTATAGAAGCCGCCTGTTTTGTTCAATGAACAGCGGTTTCTAAACACCGACTCATTACAACGGAACCAAATTATAACCAAGTTAAAGCATTCACCAATAAAATCCCTCTACATTCAGAACCGCATCTAACCAAGTTGGGAAACTCAGTCAAAGTGAAGTACATAATATAATACAAGTACATTTCATAAAACAGTTTCCACTTTCGACGCACACTCGATTTGAATAACGAAACTGAATGAACCTAATGAATGCGTCGACACGTGCTCAGCCTCCCCGGTGTGCATACCGATGTGTTGGAGCAGTGCTCACTAGGCAGTCGCCTGAGGGCCGCGAAAGTATTTGCTTCCTACAATGATGGTCATTTGCGACTTCGTTTTTAGAAGCGAAAATGGTGGACCAAGAAAATACATTGAAAAAAAATAGGAAGGACGAACCATTGTACTACGTGCCACTGCTCGACAAAGATATGGATTGTCCACCATCGTTGATGTTCAATATGGGAGCTTAAGAAGAGCTCTTTAACACAAGTAGCATTAACGCAGATTTCGCCATCTTAACCTAAATTCATTCCCTAAGTCACAATACATTCTGACGCTGTAGTACAGTAATAAGGAATCAGCAAATACTGTTGTATGCTCAAGCACGAGCGTTTTCCTTACTAGCGACCTTTAATTAGCATTAATTCTAATTAGGTATAGGATCTTTTCCTCATCTACCATTCCTCTAACTGTAGTAAGTTAGAGGAATCAACGATGAGTAACAGGCTGCTAATATACCCACTCGAAAATTAAAGCGTAATATTCGTAGCTTAACCAAAGACCCTCTCATCCTTAACAAATTTTTACACAACAGGCGAAATTACCGTCAGGGCCTTTTGTAATTATGTTACCAAAATCACACCAGAAGCAAACACCTTAGAAGGATAGCTAAGCTAAGCTTTTTAATAAAACCAACAATTTTGTTGTAAGATTACAGTGCTGAATGAACACAAAAATTCAGAAAATGTAAGTTATTTTGATAGCAAAGTAAAGAAATCTGAGAACGTTCATTAAATATGCAGTTGTCTTTGTCACAAACGTGCACTATCTACATTCTACTTCTACTACAGCTTTGCATTCAAATGTCTCTCTAAGTGTTGAGCACAGATAGTAGGTAGTACCTGTAACGTGGTGTTAGCATCTTGTTAACAACACGAACCAAGTAACAACATATGGATAAATACCTAATGTAAAAAAATTGGCACGTACCACAGTACTACAGTACCACATTCTGTAAAGGAAACCTTTCCTATTTCCTAAAATTAAAAACTTCCTGAAACTGTAACCCCGCGGATGGAAGCAATTATTACACAATATAATAACCAGACCAAGGTCTCCATTAAGAGTAAAGGATGAGTGATTTCATGAATTCGCTATTAACGAAAATTTTGTACTGGATTCCCAATTGTAAACTTTATAATATTACCGTTGAAGATTTTCAGCGAGCAATGAAATATTATTTTATACTCAGACATCCTACTTATAATGATCAATTTAATTTTATTTTTAACTCAGATATTTTCAAAGGGTTAAATTTAGACTTTGCAGGAACTGTAGAAGAAGGAAATACCGAATATTTAAACTGAGTCATAATTAATTAATTACAGTGAAAGCCTTACTGAAGTCTTACATAGAGATCGTTAAGATTTCGCCGATCACTGTTGATCTAACCGTGGTTCGCTAATTAGCAGGCTAGGTTCTTTCTAATGTCATCTGAATGCTGTTCCACTGAACACTAGAACCACACCACACACTACACTAGAACAACTACTACTTATGTCAACATCTTTTCTAATTAGCTGAAAGTTGCGTCAAACTACATTTTGCTATTTTTTCAAGTCTCACATTTCACTTGATCATCTTGTATTTGAAATTTATATAACCCTCCTTGGGTAATATACCTAAATTTCAAATACAAGATGGATTTCAATTATATAAAAACCAAGAACACTAACTAGAGCCTTGATAATTTGATTGACTTCATCTTGTGGTTTAAAATGATATATTCAATTCAATTTTCTAACACAAAAAGTCTGAACGCGTTCATCAATTGGCGCCAAAACGTCTTACCTCATATAAATCTATGCGAACGTTATCTCTGGCAGAAACATTCAAGATGGACGGAGCAGAAAAAAAGATAATTGAATTTAGCATTCCTGTGGCGATGGCGGAGCGCTGCGGACAGGTAGGTACGAGATGGCGACTGATAACGCCGCATTTTTGGGGACTGCCGCATTGTCCGACCCTTAAAGAAACTGCACCTTTTGACCGGGAAGTATTAACTTCGATTGTTCCTCAAACACGACAGATAATAACATCCGAAAACATGGTGCATTAGCACGTAAATGAGGGACTTCTTCAACAAATACCACAACGTGATGAATGTAATCGAAGCACGCTGCACGCCACGACACTCGTGCACACCGCTAAACTAGCTAGTTCGCAGGCACTCGCAGGCGTCCGCGAGTACGTGCAGCTCAGCTAATGAACATTTACGATATTGGGGTGCAACACCGGAAATAATCTTTAAACCTAATTTGCTTTTTAATTAAATATTTCTGAAACAGTGGCATTGGGCGTGGAAACAGTGACTTTAGCGTTACGAGGGTGGCCTGAAGAGCCTTTTATTTATCTCCACACAGATCAAGATGTTGCGTCTCTACTGCCCGATATAATTGTCGGCGGTTGCAACGCTCCGTGACACCCGACCGGAACAAAATCTAAATGTCCTCAATTTAAATCTGCTTGCTTGGATATTAACTAAGTACACAAGTTAACGTAGCCTTCATCCTCGTCGTCGAAGGTTGGTCGTTCCTGCTTTGACAAGCAATGGACGTAAAATGACTCATTCTTGTACAAACTTGCAATCGTCTCTCGAAGAACAAACGGATGGGTTATTTATTTAATAAGTTGCCTCTGTACTAGATTTTTAATTATACATTGCACTTATTGCATTTGTGAGTGGCCTGCGCAATAGGCTAACTATATCACTTCTGACGTTGTTTCAAAACTGCTAAGTGTGCTGTGTGGTATGGGCAGCACGCCGGCACGCGGGCACGCCGCGCTTCGTGCTCAGCACTCGCTCCGGAGGCCGGCGGTATGTAAATGAAATTGAAGCTCGCGTTATCGTGTTCTGATCGTGTCCGGTGCATTGTTGCTATGCGCCAGCGATCACATATGACGACTAATTTCGATTCCTGTCGGCGCGGCGCGGCGCCGGCTCGCTACCGCGCGCGCGCCGCTTGCGACACCCGCGCGACATTCTACACACACGGCACAACAATTATTAACATGGATTATTCGCGATTCACGCGGCGCACCAACAATTATGTTGCGCAAGTATCCGCATTCAAACTTTAATATTCGCCGCGCGTCACTCCTGACTACTTTAATTGCATAAGCTAAATAAAGGCATTAATTGTGAATTTATAACGGCTGCTATTTTCTTAAAACTGATTTCACATTAACATTGCATCGTCTCATCTGCATACAATTGAAAGATCAAGACCGTCCGTCGTCTGTATGACGTGGAGCTGCGGAGCTGCGGAGCGCTGTGTGTACATAAACAGCTACTTAGAATCGTAACCTACATTCTTATACTAGTTCTAATCGAAGAACAAGTGACCCGAGAACACAATCGTTGTAATGTAATGTACCGGTATTTGGTGGCACGTCGGCGAGTCGCGTGCTGGTCGCGCGGCTTGCCCGCACCACACACCGCTCCTATGACCGGCAGAGCGCTACAAGGAGAACCAGGTTGACTCACGTTGACTGGACGATTCCGATGGTACGACAGGTTATTGCATTGTTTTTTGGCGTTATGCAAAAAATAAAACTGTCAGAGGTCATTGCGTCACTTATTAAAATTCCTTGTGTGGTGTGGTGTCGCTCAGCCTTCGATGAAAGATCGACGTGCTGATGAGCTAAGTAATTGCGCTGCCTGGTCCCTAACACCAGTATGCAGGCAGTCACATCACAGCACACACTATGAGCCGTCACTCACACTAATCTGCTTCGTCATAACGGCATCTCGATAGTGGGTTTTATAATACAACATCACCTATATTGTGCGCAAAACTAAACACAGAAATCTAAACAACTTTTAAACAATACATCAGAGAAACGTGTGTTATCTACGTCACTTTGATTGAACTGCATATTAGCGCGGTGTTGGACGTTTGTACAGCTCTATCAATTTTGCTCAGGAATATTTCCATCAGCCCTCCAATACCCAACGGATCCCTATTCTTATATCTCCCCCGGAATGCTTGGCGGTGACTCAGTAATCAGCAGTGATTCACCTCCTCGGCTGTTATTGGAATTTCGTGACCTTTCATTAGCGCCTGTATTGAGACATTAAAACAAATATCTTGCCGATTCAACACAATACAAACGATTTAGTCGAGGGCAATCTAAGAACGACTTGCTTTCAGAGCGCAACTGTTATCGAAGTAACACTGATCTGATACATACAATAAGTCGAAACGAATCTGTAAGGATGTCTGTAGTTGCAATTTTCCGGAGGGAAAACACCGGTGCGGGGAAAATGGAAAATGCTGAATGAGTGGCCCTCAGCGGCGCGGCACAGCGAGTACTCACCGGGTCATGTTGTTGTTGATGTTCGACTCGGAGTGAAGCAGCAGCGTGTTATGTTTCACAGCACAGACACGTATTCGTTATGGCGTTCAGCGCGCGGCCGCCATGCCGTCCGTTCGCGGCGAGGGTTGGGACGCGAGTGGGTGTGAGCGCGGCAGGCGGCAAGCACGCGCGGCCCGGTGACGCCCGCCCGCGAACCACGCCACAGCCACGCGACCCATCCTCAGCAGCCTGACCTGACGCATGCTGACTCCGCACATAGCACCGCGGCGCTCGGCACACACTTCACGGTAACACTGGCCCACTCGACACACTAACGTATGCAACTCATGTTGAGCCACAGCAGCCGCAGCCTACATTATTCGTTTTATCGTAACTGCCATGAAATCGGTTTATCGATCATATGGCTGGAATTATGATGCATTCAAAGCTATTTAACAAGTTGTTACGGTAGTAAAAGTTAACCATACTTAAACTACATATTTATAATTTATTGGAGAAACCTGCCAACTAAAAGGAGAAAGAAAAGTTAGTCGCATTTAATTTGTGTGAAACTTTACAAACTTGTAGCCTCACTCCAGGAAACCTGGAATGTTCTAGAAACTATAGAGTTCATGATGCATTCTGTTGCTCAATTACCCCGAGCTGCCAAGTAATTTAGCCTCTATTTCGGGACAAAGAGGCGAACAGAAATAGGAACACTAATTTGTTTCGTACGTTCTTTTCCTTCCAATCTTGGCTAAACGTACAAAAATAAAGTGCAACGTTTGTTAATTGGATATGAATAGAGTATGCAGCCCAATTCAACAACTATACAGGGAATACTAACTCGTTGAGAATGTTGAGATGTCTTTCTCTTAGATATTTCTTCATCGCATAAGAATACTTCAGTCTGCTGCTGTATAAGCTTACTGGTCTTCACCATTGTCAATGCCACGACACCACGACTCCTGCTCAGCTGCCGAGCGCGACGTGTGACGCGCAAGCGCAGCCGAGCGTGCCAGCCAATCGCCCAGAACGCAGCATAACATTGTTCTGTAATTATTTGTTACTATTAATGTACTCACAACTGTCCTGGAGCGTATTTATACAGTTTCTGTCGGACTATAATGCGCTGGCGTGATGTACTTTCAGTTGTTTTTAAGTGTGTTTGAGTGAACCCAGGAAACATTCTCCAATAAAACGTACTAATGAGATGTGGTTGTGTCTGGGAGAGGCCTTTTACATGGATATTATGTATGTTTATTGAAGAATCTCATGACAACTCTGTCAAATTTCCACCAACGGCACCTAATGTACCTTTTCCTTTACCAAATACAAGTTACGAGTACCGAAGCCGCCGCGCGCCGCGCCGGCGCAAGTTACGAGTACCGAAGCCGCCGCGCGCCGCGCCGGCGCGAGTTACGAGTACCGAAGCCGCCGCGCGCCGCGCCGGCGCAAGTTACGAGTACCGAAGCCACCGCGCGTCGTGCCGGCGCAAGTTACGAGTACCGAAGCCGCCGCGCGCCGCGCCTTTCACATTTCAATCGACTAATCATTAAATTATTAGATTTGTATTGATAAATGAAAATAAACTGTCATTTAAGAAACAAAAATCATTCTTGTATAAACCCGTACCTATAGATACCACGATAGGTGAATCATGATAAAATTGAAACACTAGATAATAATGTAATATTTAAGCCACATAGAATATCCTGCGAAGCCCACGACATTAGAACATTAAGCCACAAAATTAATTTAATGCACCTACACGTCCATCTAATTTCGTTCGTTTCATTTTCGTTTTGTTCGTTCCATTTCGTTTCGTTTCATAATTCTACTCGTAAATTGTAAGTAAGTAGCTTTGTCTCATTATCCTTATAGCCTCACCAGCCCACATTGGCCTGACCAAAACGTCCATATAAGCAGTTAAATTAACCTTATGCCAATATGGACATATGGCATCCAACTATGAAGCAGAACTCTACGAACCAACACCAAAATTATACAAACATTGCAGATTAAGGTACTCAGGAGTATGGTTAATGCGCCCTGATATATAAAAATGACGCCCTCCATCGTGATTCGTGATCTAAAAATAGAAACCATCACTAACATCATCCAAAATGCTGAGGCCCATGAATACCGACCCCACCGACATGTGAACATCGAGGGAATTCAGCTGTTAGATCAAACAAATATAGTGCGAAGACTAAAACGAACAAAACCTTTTGAATTAGTGTAGTTTAAAATGTGTAGAAATAATAGTAAAAATGACACACATTTAACACAACGAAGTGCTTATATCATCATATCAGACTAAAAAAGTGGAACGGACTTATGTAAAGTACAAACAAAACTATTCCAAGTTTTAAATATTATCACGTAAAATATTAAGTTAGATTTAAATTGCTTATCAGTCTTTTAGGCTAGATTGTAATAAATTAATAAGAACCTGGTTCCTTTTAATAAAGAATTAAAAAAAGCCAGCCCACATGGGCCTTATCAAAACGAGTTAAATGATCTTTCATTAACCATTGATGTACCTACGAGTGTATATCGGACAACAATTTATAACGTCTTCTGCATCCATTCTTATCCTATTCTGATACGTTGAACTTTTGTCCTGCTTAAAATATGTATTTGTATACGGTTTTTAAATAGCGGTATCTTGAGGGTAAGAGCAGTGGTGGCTCAATGGTAACGGTCGCGACTTACAAGTTGTAGGTCGTGGGTTTACTTTGTGTAAATTATTTCATCACCACTGCTCTCAAAACGGTGAAGGAAAACATCGTGAGGAAACCGGCATGTCCTAGAACCAAAAAATTCGAAGACATGTGACATCTACCAACCCGCACTGGGCCCGCGTGGTGGATTACGGCCCACTCCCTCTCAACAAGAGGAGGCCTGTGTCCCAGCAGTGGAAACATTATAGGCTGATTATGTATGTTATGTATGGGGGTATCTTGTATATCTTGTATATTCGACAAACTATGGCGGCCATATTAGATTGTGTTTTGGCGCGAATTTTTGACAGATGAGCTATTTAATGTTCGGTATTTATCAAGATTAGTCGCTGTACAATCGAACAGCACGTTAACTGATTAGTGCATTATCAAAACGGCAGTTCAATTCGCCAAACGTTTTATTTGTTACGAGAAACTTATGCCGATAAAACGTGGCCTCCAAGATCATGTGATTTAACGCCCCTTTAACGCGCCTTTTAGGGTTGTGTGAAATGACTCGTATAAGCGAGCCAAGAACTATCGAAGACCTAAAGAGTAACATTACACGCGTCGTCAAAATGATAGAGGTGTCATTAAGTCAAAAAGTCATCGAAAATTGGACCTCTCGTATTCACGCTACCACACTAGCACGGTAATTTAATTGATATGGTATTAATAATGAATACCATACCGCTATACCATACCATACCATATTATGGTATTCATAGTAAACCCTAGAAAAAAGAAAATATAATCTGTTAAAAATCAATGTGCTTTTTATTTCATTCCAAATATACCCGGCCCCTTGAAAAACCCTTTATAACAGAAGGATTAACTTTTTATCAATCAATTCTTTGTAAGGAAAGATCTTCTTTTACAAATAAGTAGATTTGTTCACATACTATTCACATACATACACTACCCATATTGGCAACAAGCTTTCAGCGCAGCCTTCCGGTAACAGATCTTTCAGGTCCCTTGCCAAATCGGTCCAAGCGAACTTCTGTCGGCCCACACTGCCTCCGTTGGTTAAGTCAGATGAAACACCGGCTCATACGGCGGGAGAGAAAGCAGGTCTCTTTGCATTTCTCTTTGCCCAAAATTCACGTCTTGACACTGGCAGTGCTACTCCACCAAGTTTGCCTCACTGTGACACGGCGATGAGCGAGGTTCGGATTAGAAACAAGGAGGTTCTGAGAGCACTGTGTCGTTTGGACGTGAATAAAGTTAGTGAACCAGATGGTATACCAGCGATTGTTCTCAAGGCTTGTGCGCCCGAGTTGTCTCCTGTATTCTCCTCTCATTTGGAACTAGTATAGTGCCCAAGTCCTGGAATCTTGCCAACGTGCAACCCGTGCCCAAAAAGGGTAGTCGTGCCGATCCTACCAACTATCGGCCGATTTCAATAACCTCCATACTATGTAAGATTTTGGAGCGTGTATTTAACACGCGCCTCTTGGCATACTTGGAAGGTAACGATCTCCTCAGTGACCGTCAGTACGGGTTTCGCCTCAATCGGTCTACTGGGGACCTTCTTGTATATGCCACTCACCTATGGGGCGAGGCCCTCGAGAGGAATGAGGAAGCGATTGCCGTGTCCTTAGACGTCTCGAAGGCCTTCGACCGGGTATGGCACGCTAGCCTTATTGGCAAGCTTTCAGTGTACGGTATTTCCTCTGGTCTGACTGGCTGTCTGGTGGAGAGGCGTGCGAAGAGGCTAATTGGTGATCCAGATCTGGTGAAGACCAAGCTCCAAAGCCTGGAGCACAGGCGTAGGGTAGCGAGCCTTTCAGTATTCTATAGGATGCATTTTGGAGAGTGTGCGCAGGAATTACATGACTTAATTCCGCCATCACCGTTCCATCATCGGACGACCCGTCGTACGGCGAGTATCCACCCTTACGTTGTTGACACTGCTACGATCCGGACGAAGCGTTTTGCCTCGTCTTTTATTCCGCGTACATCGAAGGACTGGAACAGTTTGCCTGCGGCGGTCTTCCCGTTTGATTACAATTTAAGTGTCTTCAAGGCTAGAGTGAATAGACTAATAATAAACTAGGGCCCTTTACCACCAAATGATTGCATCACTGCTTACCATCAGGTGGGATCGCGGTCAAGCACTAGTTTATAAGATTAAAAAAAAAACTTTCCTCATATATCATATTATATGTCGCGATGGAATGGCTGAATCCGCTGTTTTACAAAACCGCTAGGTCGTTGTTCTATACAACAGCTCCGTTATGTAAAACGACTGATGCAACGCAGCAGTTCAAGGATTAGAGATTTTGTAAAACAGCGTGAATTGAAACGTCACGGTATAACGTCTAAACTTCATGTCGCTCGGTAGCAGTTTTGCTAAACTTAGCGCATTGCATTCCTGCTGAACGTTGTTCGGGAAGCTACGTTATATCTTCTCGTCGTCCAAGTTACCACAGTGTCTCAAGACTAAGGTCTTTAACAAGTGTGTGTTGCCAGTGATGACATACGGGACTAAAACGTGGTCTCTCACAATGGGCCTCATGCGAAGGCTTAAAGTTACACAAAGGGCGATGGAATGAGCTATGCTTGGAGTTTCTCTGCGCGATCGAATCTGAAATGAGGAGATCCACAGAAGAACCGAAGTCACCGACATAGCTCTTAGAGTCGCTAAATTTACGTGGCAGTGGGCGGGGCACATTGCTCGTAGAACCTATGGCCGGTGGGGCAGTAAGGTTCTGGAATGGCGGCCACGTGCTGGAAGACGCAGAGTACAAGGCCCCCAACAAGGTGGACCGGCGACCTGGTGAAAGTCGCGGGAAGCCGATGGATGCGGGCAGCGCAGGACTGGTCGTTGTGGAAAGCCTTGGGGAGGCCTTTGTCCAGCAGTGGACCTCTACAGGCTAAGAAGAAGAACGTTGTTCAGTGGCTAGCAATAACGGCGCTGTTTTTAAAACGACTACCGGTTTTATAAGACAGCGGATTCGACGATCCATCTGTAACATAATTACTCGTATGTTCTTTCTTGTAAAGTCAAGGACATTGAGAAAAACTGGTCTATAGTATTTTTGTACGTTGTTGATTTAAAATAGCATTATAGCTGCGAGAATTTTATGCTCACTCAAATGTGTCACTCAAATTCGTTTGTTGGGTCATTCGGTTCCTTAGAAGGGTGCTTATTTAAATGCCAGGTTCTTGAACTGGCGCCTTCTGATAAGAATAGTCATCTCTTTAAATACCAGGACTTATATATAAAATTCTCATGTTACAATATTGGTTACCAACTCCTCCGAAACTGCTTGACCGATTTCTTATGAAATTTTGTGTGCATATCGGGTAGGTCTGAGAATCGGCGAACATCTATTTTATTTTACATGGCAAAACAATGTTTACCCGGTCAGCTAGTTTTAAAGTATAATAATCGTTTATTTCAACATTTTTAATC
>VKGM01003244.1:3645-14866 GCA_007844875.1 Busseola fusca | reverse complement strand
CTGGTCCTTACCGGGCGGCGAGCTGCCCATCGCTCGCCGCCCGCAGGCCCGCGCCTACGGTGGCTGGGAGCTTGGTGCCATCTCCCGACGACCAGGGCGTCTCCTGCGGCGGCTAGGCACGAGAGGGCGCCACGACAGCCTCTCCCTCTCGCGCGCCGCCTCCCTCTTAGCGAGCATTACCGCTTCGCAGAAGGAGGCGACGGCCTGCCATGCGCTCTCGCTCCCGACCATGGCCTGGACCAGGGCCGGACGCGAGAGATCGCTGCCACGAGAACACGGCGGTGATCCGCCCATGCAGGGAGAACAGGGTAGGTAGTGTCAAGGCTATTAATTGGCACAATGTTATAATTATTACGTTTATTCCACGCAAACGTATTTACTTAAACCCAGACACGCCGATTATGTCATTTTTTTTTTTAATCAAAATGTCTATTCCAAATAATTTGTAATATCATTCTAAATTCGCTTGAAAGTTCTAATGGAATTAGAATTATTTTACTGCCAACCTGTCCAACATTAGATGGCCTTTTGCAGACAACCTTTACATTACCTAGCATATTATAAATCAAACGTTACTGACACTTAAATATGAGACCCATAAGACACCATTTACCTACAGTCAATGAATTCCCGATAGTAGATTAGATTACCTACTTGGTTTTGATACTCATTAAAAACAAAGTATGCTCACAAAAGATAAAGAATGTCCACACAGGTTTTCCTTAAACTCATAAACAGTGAACTCATAAGACAAAGACAGTAAACCTTTTTGAATTTATGACATTTTTGGCTCGACGCTGAACAAAGGCACCGCTGTGCCTCGGCCGCCCATTCCGCCTCCCCTCATTTCACGGCTATTAGTTAAACTTGTTACCTACGCGTGGATCTCCATTAAAATGCAAATTTAACGCCCCCGAAAATGTTCATATAATATATTTTTCATTTATTTTTATATTTACGTCTCCGGAAGCCAGCCGGCTTATTTGCTAGTTTTCTACCGTCTTTTTTCGTACGTTTCCTTTTTTTCAAAAATATGTTTCGGAACACTTACCAGTGGATTCTTTCTTTTATTATGTTTCGAGAATAGCTGAACAGTGGGAATTGTTGTGTTAACAACTGGAGTTCATAATGATGCAGTCGTTTTTAGAATCAGATTCCGAGAAACTACTTTGTATTTACCTAGAACACAGCGAGCGTCTAATATAGTTATATTTTTTTTTTTATTCTGTTAAGAAATGAGCAAAACTTGCTAGCAAGCTTAAAAATATCCTCAGGTTTTGCACATTAAGGTGCATTCATGCGATTTAAATAGTTAACTGATCTAAATAGGACTTCTATACAATGGTCAATATTACAATCGTTCAATTTAGCAACTGTAATAGAGGATTTGACTTAGTATAAAATTTGTTCCTTACATACAAAGTAACTCCGTAGTCCGATCGTGTGTGGAGTACTGCAGCCACATATGGGTTGATGCTGCAAAATGCCACCTAGCTGCTTTGGACTCAGTGGAGAAGTGTGCGAAGAGGCTAATTGGTGATCCAGATCTGGTGAAGACCAATCTCCAAAGCCTGGAGCACAGGCGTGGGGTTGCGAGCCTCTCGGTATTCTTCTTCGGTTGTATTTTGGAGAGTGTGCGCTGGAATTACACGACTTAATTCCGCCATCACCGTTCCATCATCGGACGACCCGTCGTACGGCGAGTATCCACCCTTACGTTGTAGACACTGCTACGATCCGGACGTTTCGCCTCGTCTTTTATACCGCGTACATCGAAGGACTGGAACAATTTGCCTGCGGCGGTCTTCCCGTCTGATTACAATTTAAGTGTCTTCAAGGCTGGAGTGAATAGGCTAATAATAAACTAGTGCGCTTTACCACCATTGATTGCATCACTGCTTACCATCAGGCGGGATGGCGGTCAAGCACTGGTTTATAACATTAAAAAAAAGACATTAAATGGAATGACATGACAATGATTTTACAGAGTAGCACTACTGCAATAACAGAAACATTTTTATAATTAAATTTGTCATAAAAAATATCATAGGAGGTTTTATGGTATAGTTGACTTCTATGCAGACGAAGACGAAGAAAACATAGAGAACACTCAAAGCGTAAACTGACGCCGTCAGAAACGACGAAAAAACAAACACATTTTTTATCCTCTTCTAACTTTGTTCTAGCACTAAAACTCATATGGTTGAGTTTGTGACTCGAATAAATTACGTGAAAAGGAATTGTTTGTTTATGCATATCGTTTGTGGCGAGCCTGTGTTGAAACCAGAGTAGGTTATCAGGGTACCAAACATTGTTTATAATGCGACCATTGATAAACTATTGAACTGGATTTAAAATAATGTGCTTTTTATCGCTTTTGCAATAGGTACTGGTGCACGTATTGCCCCAAGGGGAACAGGTCAGAAGTAAATTCTTGGAAATCTGAAATATTGATATCAGTAGGTAGGTATTGAGCAAGTTATTATAAAAAAGTTATATGACATTAGGTATATGCTATTTTAACCTTTCAAGAGACTTAACTCTTAACCGGGGTTGCACGGTCCCTGGTACTAATAGACAAAGACTCATAGACTAATACACTCTGACTAATAGATAAATCGTTAAGGGTCTAACCACAAAAACTTAAAAACTTTAATTCTATTCTATTTTTAATTATGGCAAGTAAAGCCGATATCGACTTTTCTGCCAATGTCAAAAGTGAGATGGAAAAGCAAGAGTGCATTTTAAAATAACAAAAATTTTAAATATTACAGTTGACTTTTGTAGGTCTTGTGGAGTTAGTATTAAACTTAAAAACTTGTTGAACGCTTCTTTTAACTCGTTTAAGTCCATACAATAATGTCGTGTTTAAGAGGTGTTTAGCCTAAACAATTGATTAACACGGTTTTGTGGTAGTTAGGTAAGAGTTTGTTTGTTTGACCGAGCTAACATCTGAAACAGCCTGTTGGATTTGAAACTCCTTATTGTATTTAATAGCCCAATTCTTGAAGACTATAGGCTATTTAAAATCACGCTAGGACTCTTAGGAGGCCGCGGTTAGTTTGAAAGAGATACCCGGGACCCTGGCGCATAGCCAGGTGAAGGAACATGGGTGGGTTTTAGTCAGTAAAAGTCTGAGGTTTTTGTGGATGATTTCCCATCCACAAAAAAAAAGAAAGGCTCTTAGGAGCCGAGCAAAACGAGAAGAAGTAAGTAAGAATGCGGAAACGAAGTAATAGCGCAGGTAGTTGATGCGTTGTGATGGGGTATGTCGAGGGAACTCGCGGACAAAGTCGTGGTACAAAAGCTAGTTTAATATAAACTAAAAAAACATGTACTAGGTAGAAAACGTACTCATCAGTAATACGTTCTCTAATCTGTGGGAAACAAAATGTTTATTCGGCCCTATTACAATTTCGCTAACGTTTCAACCCGTGCTCGAGTCCTTTTTTCGTTTGATGGTAAAAAGGTTTAAAGGAATATATTGACTGTTCAATATTAATATTTACCTTTCGGATATTAATACTGAACAGATATACATACATATGCCTATTTCCTTAAATCATTATCATATTGGTCAAACCCTTACACTTTATCGCCCTGAGGACACGGTGGAGCATACGTTGGAGGTCTGCCCTGCTTGGGCGGATCACCACTGTGCCCTCTTGGTGGCGATAGGCGGCGGCGATCTCTCGCGTCCGGCCCATGTCCAGGCCATCCGGAGCGAAAGCGCATGGCAGGCGGTCGCCTCCTTCTGCGAAGCAGTAATGCTCGCAAAGAGGGAGGCGGCGCACGAGAGGGAGAGGCGGTTGCAGCGCCCTCTCGCCCCTAGCCGCCGCAGGAGACGCCCTGGTCGTCGGGAGATAGCACTGAACTCCCGGCCACCGTAGGCGCGGGCCTGCGGGCGAAGAGCAATGGGTAGCTCGCCGCCCGGTAAGGACCAGGCCCGGGTCGACGGCGCGTCGTGTTCCGCGCGCGCCTCAAAGAGATGCAGTCAGCATAGTGTGGGGTCCGTAAGGAACGATGCCTGCCCGTGGAGCGTATCAAAGAGTAACCGGGGTCCCTGGGGCGCATGGGCAGGTGAAGCAGCATGGGTGGGTTTTAGTCAGTAAAAGTCTGATACGCCCTTCCGCTCCGCCCAGAGCGGGAGAGGTCATTTGATGATTTCCCATCCACGAAAAAAAAAACCCCTTTGTTATAGAGATTGCAAAAGATATTTTAAAAGATGACAATAGCTGATGTAAGTGGAGACTGACAACCTGTCGCCACGAGAACGAGTCTGAGAAGCTTATCATATTTTCGGATTTCCATTTCTTCCATCAGAATATGCTTATCCGATATTCATAGAAATAGAAACCTAAAAAAAATTCTTTGCACTGCAGAAAATTCCCTTGACAACGCTACAAATAAAATATTCTGCAAGAATAGCCGTGAAATCGATATTTCCCATTACCCTGCGGCTGGTGGGCTGCGGGTTGGCGGGCTGCGGGCTGGCGGGCTACGGGCTGGCGTGAGCTCGACGTATATAAATAATAAATAGTGCCGCGAACCGATTCCAATATACCGCTCGTTCTATCGAGAAAATTGTTTTCTTTGTAAAGCTTTAGGTATTCGGTTCCCGGGATTTTGTTTCTAGACTAGGGTTGCGACAGAATAGCAAATTGTACCTAACTATCTATTGTTCTTGGTGAGGATAAACGGACTTTTTTAATGAATTCATTATAATTTTGTTTTATAACCATTGAGTTAGCTCTCAGTTCTGCCTGATTAGGACGATTTTTTTATTGATATAATCTAGTGCTTGAC
Source organism: Busseola fusca (assembly GCA_007844875.1). Classification (NCBI taxonomy): domain Eukaryota; kingdom Metazoa; phylum Arthropoda; class Insecta; order Lepidoptera; family Noctuidae; genus Busseola; species Busseola fusca. Next base: position 10,060 of record VKGM01003244.1, on the reverse strand, counting down.
TGCTATCCCGACTAGTAAGCAGTGATGCAGTTGTTTATGGTAAATCCCAGTAGATTGTATGTAGTTTAACTCTTCTACATTTTTAATTTTCCGCTAATTTTATCATAGCTAATTGCCGTTGTACAATCCAACCCTCGCTTTATATTTTTTTTTTCTTTATTTTCAATCCAATAAAATGGTACCTATACCTACCTTTATCCAATGGGTAGAGTACTCATCAATGTCATGTCTGTCGGCGATATTAGCATAGTACAGGAGTTCCGAGTACTGCCGGCGGCGGCGCTATCAAATATTCATAAACAGGGAGCGGGCGCGCTCGCCCCGCTCTCCCCTCCGTAGAGGTAGTGTATTGTTAACTTTGTACCGAACCAGCACATCAAGCTCTTACAATGTGTCAAACTTCGGTATTAAGGTTCATGGTTGATTATTTTCCCTTTGTAAAATCTTCATATTTATTTTCTGTAATTTATATGGTGTACATAATAAAGAGTATTCTATACTATTCTTATTAATTTGACACTGTACATAATGCCTATGCCGATGTCGCAATTTTCCTGTACCTATATGATATGTTTACCTAAATATCAGCAAGCATTTAAACGTCGAGATTAAGCATAAGCGGGACATAATAATCGTTGTGTATCCACGTCACCGCCTCATCATCATCATCACGCCTGCCATTGCGCGGATGTAATGTTAACAGACTCATGAGATTTGCATCCACCTGTATATGTCCCGCGCTACCTCAATGTATAACATTACTAGAAACAGTACCTACATCTCTACCGATCCCCTTGCCGTAGAAAACGTCGCAATACACATCTACATACAAAGTGGTCTTAGACAGTGATTGTTAACATTCAAAAAGAAAATCCAATTCCGTTCCGTACAGTAAAATCACCGTAAAATTAAATGTCAACTTACAATGCCAGCTCGCTTTGAGGGCACACAAGCAAATTGCGAACGGAAGAAGTAATGTAACGTGACATGACCTAAATCTTCAATTGTTTTTGTAAAGTAAAATTATCTTGGTAGCAGTCGATCTCGTTTTCGCATTTCGATTTGCGGAATCGGCTTTTTAATACATAAATGTGGTTTGTAAAGAGTTACGTCGGAATTGTATATATTTGGTTGGTGATTCCTATTGCTCGGGCTGGTTACTTTAGGAGTAAACATTGACCGCGTCGTATCTGTAGGTGTCGACGACAGCAGGTCAACCTACCCGAAGCTGTCAAATATTCCCAATCAACTTTGGGCCTTAATGCTTTAGCTATAAAATTGAAAATCTAATAAAGAAATTTGACAGATTGTAGTAGCTTGATGTGCTGTCGTCTGTGCGTGAAGCTATAGTTACTTCACTATAACAAATTACAAATATATATATATATATATATAAAGAGAAAACTAAACGCTTATGTTCTCTTATTGATTTAGGATCTTCGACAAAAGATTTACACAACAAAACAGCAATAATTAAATCTGAACCATCTTCACCTTCCTCACACTCACGGACCACATCTTCACCTACCTCACACTCACGGACCACATCTTCACCTACCTCACACTCACGGTCCACATCTTCACCTACTCACACTCACGGACCACATCTTCACCTACCTTACAGTCACGGACCACATCTTCACCTACCTCACACTCACGGACCACATCTTCACCTACCTCACACTCACGGAGCACATCTTTACCTACCTGACACTCACGGACCACATCTTCACCTACCTCACACTCACGGAGCACATCTTCACCTACCTCACACTCACGGATAACATCTTCACCTACCTGACACTCACGAAGCACATCTTCACTTACCTCACGCTCACGGAGCACATTTTCACCTACCCCACACTCACGGAGCACATCTTCGCCTACCTGACACTCACGGTCCACATCTTCACCTACTCACACTCACGGACCACATCTTCACCTACCTCACAGTCACGGACCACATTTTCACCCACTCACACTCACGGACCATATCTTCACCTACTCACACTCACGGACCACATCTTCACCTACTCACACTCACGGACCACATCTTCACCTACCTCACGTTCATGGACCACATTTAAGACTCGTCCCTAGAGCTTCTCATTTTTCACAATTAAGAATAATTTTCGTATCAAATTTAAGCGATATTTATGAGCCGTTCTATTAGAAAAACGGTTATTACCCATAGCCTATTAACTAGGCACCCCAATGGCGTCATTATTGGAATTAGTAGAAAAATTATAGGTCCGTATAAGGTTGCACGCCTAATGAGAAGGGGACCGGCAGAGAGGCACGTTAGGGGACGGTTCGATTGGGAATAAGATTAAAGTTGGAAGAATGTTTTACCAACTGCTTTGTGATGAAACGGTTGAGTGAAATAGGGAATTACATTTAGTAATTGTAAAAAGACTATTTTTTTAACGTCGACGCAAGTTTGTTCAGTTTTTCTTCACGATATCTAAATCTGTTTCGATTTATGTGATCACCGTATTTTCAAGTTGATGTGTCAGTTTTATTAGTTAGTGTTATTACCAATTCAATCTGTCTTCATTTCGATTACATGCAAACGTTTTATGAACATTCTTATTGCATTCATCTCACAACTAAAAATATCTGCAACAAACGACACGTACCTTACCTACAGTCATACCTTTGATAATTCCCAGCTTACCCTCCCTAGCCCGGGACTCGAACCTGCGTCACCACGGTACAGTAATTGACGCAATTATAGCCCGAGGGTAAGTCGGAGGAATTGGAGAATGAGGGTCGGTTTGTGGCGAGAGGTACAAATATTAGGCAGGCTTGATTTTGCAGACAAATACGAACCAGCTATGGTTATTGTTTTAGGTTTCTTGTGGAAGGGTTCCGTGCAGAAGATTGTAATTGGGTTTTGTAGTTTCTATAGCTATTTATAGAATGCGTTCCTTTTGCTTTTGTTGGAATTCGGGAAGGAACAGTAACAAAGAGGGCATTTCTTTGTTACCGTTCCTTCCCGAATGATGGCTCGGTGTATAATGTATTGTTGGTTTAGTAGCAGTGGTGACTTGTAAAGATAATATTATTGATATTAAATTATAAAGCCCTTTAAGCGTGGGTGAATTGATCTTGAAATTGCTGTTTTAATTCATTTTCATTTGCAAGCGGGCTTATGGACGGTACATCTGAATGCAAAGTGATATGAGCGTTACGTTCAAATAAAATGAAATCAAATTGATTTAACTCTCAAAAAACAAGTCCGATAATTTATGTTTTCCAAATAAATTTAACTAAAACATGTATCTATCACCAGCCCCGCAGCCCTTACCTACTGACAAAAAGTAATTAACCCTAACATTTTATTCCGTCAGTTCAAAGACTAAGTCGTTGTGTGTTAATTATTTAGACTCATCCGCAATCAATCGACGTGATTGGACGAACTAATTGAATTCCGCTTACGATTATTTTTGATTGGACTTTGATTCAAGTCGACATAATAATGTTTTTAAAACTCTTTGATTTTATAAAAAAAAAAAATACTTTTGTTTGGGACAAACATGACGCGAACAAGTTCGGGGAAAATACTGAGTCACATCCACGCGAAACGGTCATCGCTCAGCATAATGCTACGACCTTATGCGAGACAGAACCCCAACGCTGGCGCTGATGGCAACATATCTATGGTAAGGAATTCACAATACAAGTATAGTAGTGACCCAACCATGCTTCTCAAGGCTTTTACGGTTTGATAGTACGTCGAGATCTCTATGTTATATACTTAGTACTTAAGTCTACAGATCTTTTGTGAGCAATTTTAAATGAAAATGGGAGGTATATGTTGCTATAGCTGTTCATCCAGTTCCTGCTCCATTTTCTACGATTCTTCTTGAAATTAATAGTTATAGGTACTCACAAGCATTCCGGAATAAATTCTTTAAATTTATTTATTTATTAACTCGACATCACTACCATTACAGGAATTTCCTGATTCAATAGTGTGGCCATAATTACAGATTTATCTTTTACTATAACATATTACATACATCACGATTTTTGCAAAATCACTAAGAAAACAAGTAAATATGTTGAAGTAAACATATTTCCGTGTTTTAAAGGTGTTGTCCTGCCCGAGTATCATTATATGTGTGTCCTGGGACGTATACCTACATTTTTTTTAAATCGTCAGACAACTGATTATTCCAATAAGCAATCATGAACGTGTTTTTAAAAATGAAATACTGAATTTCTGTATCCCAACAGAACCGGCTGCTCCTTTATTTATATTACGTCACGTCCTCCCCCAATTTACTTTATAACGTTGTTCCGCAAATATTTGCTTATCGTTAGCTTCACCCAACATTTGCCGTCCACATAATGTCTACACCGTCGTAATATGGTTTATATTTGATCGTTGTGTGTGTAGGAGATTGTTGGTGGCGGTTGGCACAATGTTTGTTCACAGAGGGTTCTCGCGATTCTGTGTTGTGTCTTAATATCATCGTAAATAATAATACCTTTGTCTTTTGGGGGCTTGTTCTTTTGTTTACTGAGTGTTTGTAAATAATTATTATTAGGGTTCCGTATCAGATTGTTAAACGGAAAAACGGAACGATTTAGAACGCGTTTGGTATTGAAAGGTTTTCGGTCTTTTTTGTGGTCCGATGAATCACGAGGTATTATAATTTTATAAAGTGTATTCGTATTTGAGAAACCATTAATGATAATAATGGCAACACAATTTCAAGAAATTGTGGCAACATGCATATTTCCTTCGTTTTCTAGGTTATTCTTGACGCCCTGCAAAACACCACACACTGCACATTCTCTCTTATGTACCTCCATACACGTACCTGTATCCCTGAGTTGTAGCGAGCCGACCTTGTTGGACAGGTAGCCCCGGATGGAGCTGGCGACCCGCGCGGGCGACGCGGCGGCAGCGCCCCCACGCAGCGCGCCCCCTAGCCGCCCTAACAACGCACTGCTTTCCGCCTCCACGGTCGACACTTCGAACACCCTCCACCGAACTACCCTACCCCCAAAAGTCCCAAAAGCCAAAGTCTTCAAAAGACACTTAATTTTGTAAAATAGCTTGATATCGCGTGAGTATATAGTTAATAATTAGAGTGTAAACGTTAGGTAAACCTTAAGTTTTTAAGTAATCAGTGCAGTGTTTGATATGTATTTGTTGTGGGCCCGTGCACCATGGTGCGTCCGCGTGTGCTTCTGTAACAAAACATATAATATTTTATTAGAATAATGAGAAACAAACAGTACTATTTCGTTCTATCCACCTATTTTAACTCAGGGTATCATCATTCAAAGAAGTTTCCATTATGTTGAACTCTAAAGTAATAGTGACTATAATAATTATTGCTGCATTTCTAATCATTCTACCCGAGACCATGAATATCGGATGTCACCAGCACAATTTCTACAAGCTTCTCCTTGTAGCGGTATCTACAACGCTACATAAGAACAACGCGTCAAACTGACGTCACGCAAAATCCTGCATCTCGCAAGCGGAGTTTACCGCGCAACTAACACGCATACACCCTTAACACTTCAATCACAGTTATTTCCACACTTTCAAAAAATTCTATAATCATTCTATTACTGTTGAGGTTTATAATGACCATGCCATTAAACCTCACAGCGCTAGTCAGACGACTATTAGCCGATAGTGTTAAACTACAGTTTGTATAGTTGGCACCGCGCCCGCGTATCGTAAATCTTCAACACTACCTAACCCCACTAAATGTGGAACACAGCATTGGCCCCAATACACTATGGAGGGCTTTGTGGCCTTGCTACTTTATATTTGTAGCAGTAGGTACTAAACGTTATAAATGTCCAGCCAATAAGTTCACGTTAAGACTGTCTAATGTGCGACATGGAGAGTGCGATTGTCGCAACCCAGAGCTGGGCACGCCACAATTGCGGCGGTAAGTCCCCTCTTTGAGGAGTGGGTGGAAAGGCGCCACGGCGCCCTCACCTTCCGCCTGACGCAGGTCCTCACCGGACACGATGTTTCGGCAGGTTCCTGTTCCGGATAAGGCAGGAGGAAACGCCAGGGTGTCACCACTGCGTGGATCGCCCTGAGGACACGGTGGAGCATACGGTGGAGGTCTGCCCCGCTTGGGCGGATCACCGCCGTGTCCTCGTGGCGGTGATAGGCGGCGGGGATCTCTCGCGTCCGGCCCTGGTCCAGGCCATGGTCCGGAGCGAGAGCGCATGGCAGGCTGTCGCCTCCTTCTGCGAAGCAGTAATGCTCGCAAAGGAGGAGTCGGAGCACGAGAGGGAGAGGCGGTCGCAGCGCCCTCACGCCCCTAGCCGCCGCAGGAGACGCCCTGGTCGTCGGGAGATGGCACCAAACTCCCGGCCACCGTAGGCGCGGGCCTGCGGGCGGCGAGCAATGGGTAGCTCGCCGCCCGGT
>VKGM01003233.1:2222-18555 GCA_007844875.1 Busseola fusca | reverse complement strand
TGGAAAGCTCGGGCCTAAACCCAAACTGTGCGTCATGTACCTGTAAAATATTATCTAGCTCCTTATCAAGCAAACTGTCAAATACTTTCGCTATTACAGTGGCGAGCGATATAGGTCTGTAGTTGGACGGATCAGACACATCACCAGTTCTGTTCTTAAAAGTGGGGACCACTGTTTTCATCATTATCTGCCGACAAGTAAGAGTGACTAATACAAAACGTGAAAAGCATAGCCAGCCTAGACAAATGCACGCCAGCATGTTCAGTTGCTCAATGCTGAGACCATCATGTCCAGGTGACTTGCCTCTACACATTTTAATAATAACCTTATTTACCTGCTTGGCAGAACAACAAGAAAGGGACTTACCATGACCAGCCTCAGCATTGACACCCTCAGTTGATGGTCCCAGCAGTGAGGACACCACGAAGAGATCCTTGAACATATATTAGCCTATTGGTTGACTTCCAAAACTGAGCAAAATTTTTGATGACCTTCGCAAAGTCAAAATGTCCATTTTAATGATCTTGATTTTTCTGGCACCATTTAAGTCTACCTCTAAAAGCTCTTTGGCTCTCGCGCATCTTATCCCATACAGGACCGAACTGCGGTCTGCAGAGTTGTACCCACGCCTGATGCCTTATCCGAGCCTCCCTGGGAGCCCCAAGTATATGTCTGTTCCATCCGACCACACGACCTTTCATTCGTGCCTGTTTCTGCTCACAGGTATGAACAGGTACGTACAACTAATCCAATTCCTTTCTATGCTCACCGTTATTACGCATTTTATCAGCATATGTTAAGAATTGCGCAGGAAAGCCAATATCTCTAAGTTCTCTATTACATAGATCATGGTATTTTCTGATCGCCATATTACTTTGTTGGGACCTTTTTCAACAGCTTTATAAATATCAATGTAACAGTGTTTAGATTGCACTCAACAGTCAATGGCAAGTGGTTCGAACAGAAAACACATGATTGACAAAAGACAAAAAAAAACGAGGAATGGGTACTATAGGAAATTTGGGCATAAAATTAAACCAAATAAATTCAATGTAGAAATTTCTTCAAAGTCTCAGTGTTTAGATTGCACTCAACAGTCAATGGCAAGTGGTTTGAACAGAAAACACATGATTGACAAAAGACAAAAAAAAAAACGAGGAATGGGGGTACTATAGGAAATTTGGGCATAAAATTAAACCAAAGAAATTCAATGTAGAAATTTAATCAAAGTCTTATACATTTAGCACCAAGATATTTCAACAAATATAAACTCTCAATGATTGTACTAAAATAGATCGATTTCTCAAAACAAATTATTCCAAACGTAATATGGCATCAATATGAACCGGATTTGTAAAAAAACATCAAAAAATAATTTTTAATCACTCGAAAATAAGAAAACACACATAAAACTTTAGCATGAGAACATTTGGAAAAATCTTGGTTTTTATATGGCTATACCTAGAATGTATATCCCTGTAGTCACCGAAAATCGATACTACTGTTATCTATACATACATATATGTATGTCTCAATCGTCTTGTGGCCGTAACCATGTTAGACTCAATAAAAATTTCTTAAATCTAGTGTATAAAATGATTCATAACAATCGACTTATTTATCAGCAAATACAATTATTACCGCCATGTCATCGTATAAAATAAAAATAGAATATTGACATCCCATTTTAAATCTACAAATAGAACTTACGAGCTAACACATCACGTCTATTAGTTAGATTGAATCTTTGGTTAAGATTCATCATCTTATAGCTACAACAAAAATATAAGGACGCTGCAAAAACAATGCGGCGCTTACAACACAACTTACGATCTAAATATTACGATATAAAGTGATATTAAAATAATTTTCAATAGTTTCGATAAACCGGAGCGGTATAAGACCTGAGGGCCTGGTGCGAGTTTATTTTACATTAACGCGATCGAGACGTTTATGGCGTTCGGTGCTGTGATTGGGCCGCTCCAAGCGGTGACCTTGGCGCGAAAAATAAACTCGCACTAAGAACACTGTGTCTTCTAACGTCATGGGTATCAGAATTACGAAACACAATTTGTTTACATAATAATATTGGAATGTACTTATTAAAATATACACTCACAGGTACAATAGCAATGTAACTTACTCATAGATTTGTGTAAATAAATTCCAGAAATAATAATTAAGAAAAATGTCAACAGAAATATCATTTATAGTTATATTTTATAAGATTTATTTTTTTGGGCGAAATGATCTTGAGATTTTGTCTACCATGTCATTTGAGCTCTTATCTCTGGTAATTCTCAAGCATTCTTTGTCTTTTAGCAAAGTTATTAATTTTAACGTTTTAATATTTTAAGGGAGTTTCTCCATAATCACAAATTTTGTTGACTACGGTCATTGTGACCTAACGGTCGTCAGAACCTATCTTACGACTACAGGCCTGTTTAAAAGCTTTTTGGTCAAAGAGTAAGAAAACATATTCTACAAAAAAACTATCACATTTATCAGATTGTCACACGGGTATAGATATTGACTAGTCCGTCCGCTGCTACATTAATCAGAAATGTAAGTTTTACAGACGCGGGCAATTTATACCTTATTGCAATGACACAAGAGCCAAGTGCTCCCGAATGGGGGACTATTCCAACAAGTACCTACTAATGAAGCGGCCCGGCGTTGTTTCGGGCCAGTTTACTTTAACTTCAAGCTGAATATAAGGTTCCAGTGTCATATACCATATCGTTTTGTCTTTATTAGTGTTTTGACACAAAATTTTAAAGCTAAGCACTCTACAAACGGGTAATGCACCTTAGCTCACAGTGGCTTACACAATATTTGTGCGTATAATTCTTCAATGAAAATGCCTCTGAAGCAATTCTTGCCTAACAGAGTTGTAAAAGCATGGAATAGGCTCTCGGAAAATGTTGTAACTGCTCCCGCACTGAACTGCTTCAAGAAACGGGGCTTCCTCTCCTGGGCAAAGGCCTCCCTCGACTTCTTCCATATTTCGCGAGCCAGCATGTCCTTCTAGTTTTGACGGAACCTATCCAATGTGTCTTACCAAATAACATTAATATTGCAAATCTTATTAAGCAGGCAGTTGCAAAACATACGAACATAATGATCGTATCTTATGTCGTAGCAGCGGACGTGCTATATGGATTAAAAAACAACACATACTTTTAGACACTTAAACCTAAAGAGTGGATTATAACCACTGTCTCTATCACATCGAAACTCTTAATCTACTAGTATAACAAAATCTTAATTAGCACATCAAAAAAAAAAAAATGCCCAATGGCACTCCCCGTTACTCTATAGGCTTTTTTATATATCGGTGGTCTTCACAACATTCAGTACAAGTTAATACTGAACAGTTTCGCAGTAGTAATTAAATAGTGTAGAATCACGATTATCGGAACCTAACTTATTATTGTCGTAGGTCATACGGATAGTTGAAAATCCGGATGAAGATTTTTTTTTAAATTCACTTCTCATTTAGGAACGGTTAATACCAAAAGTTGTAAATATTTACGCTGAATGTACGATCAGTAACAAAAGTCGATTAACACGAAATTATTTAACAATGTACTTTTGGCATTTCAAAATAGAAGCTTAGATTTAACGAAGAAAGAGAAAGAGAGAATCAGAGTTCTGTTCTTTATTTAAATGTCACTTTGGTTTCGATACTGATTTAAGATTTCGAATACTAAAGTGTTAATCGACTTTTGTTGTTGACTGTACGTAAAGTTGAAAATGTATGGCAAATCAACGTCAACCAACTGCTGACTGCAACAAGCGTCGTTTGGTGTGAAGCGATCAATCGATATTTAATCAGAGTGATTGAGGATCCCGATCCGCAAATCTGGGTCACCGATAATCGAGTTTCTACTTTAAGGCCATAGCACATAGTCACGATAATTAATTCAGCGATCAGTATTTTCAGAAGCTCGATACAGCGATTGACACCAAAACGTGGTGTAAGCAGGCCTCAGAGTATCGTGCCCCGCTATGGCTCTTAATTCTAATGTGGATGCTACTGCTCAGCAACAGGAACAGAGGCTTTGTCCGCATCTGACGCTTCTGTCGCCTCTGGCGCATCTGACGCTTCTGCCGCCTCTGGCGCATCTGACGCTTCTGCCGCCTCTGGCGCATCTGACGCTTCTGCCGCCTCTGACGCATCTGACGCTTGTGCCGCCTCTGACGCATCTGATTCACCTGACGCATCTGATTCACCTGACGCATCTGACGCATCAGACGCATCTGATGCTCCAAACACATCTGATACATCAGACACACCTGACGCATCTGACGAATCCAACTTCTTATTATTCGTTCCTTCGTTCGTTTCTTTGGAGTTTATCGAGAGACCTTGAAAGAAAAAAAAAAAATGTAGAATTAGCATATTCCACAAGTACACAAATTACAACACAAAAAAATGCGTTCCTCACGGTCGCGCCAAATAGGCCCAGTTCAGCAAAATGTGAAAACAATTATGCCTGACATTTGAGGGGCTCGTGGCTAATAATAACAGCCGCACAGGTCGATCGATCAGGTTAAGCTACGCTTGCCGCGGTTGGTCTGTGGATGGGTGACCATCTTTACATACCGAGATCCCTCCGTGCCTCGGAAAGCACGTTAAGCCGTTGATCCCGGCTGTCATTTGTAGATCTTTAACAGTCGTTACGGGTCGTCAGAAGCCCGAAAGTCTGACCACCAGTTTTACCAAGGGGTATCGTATTACCCAGTAACTGGATTGTGGAGGTCAGATAGGCAGTCGCTCCATGTAAAATACTGGTATCCAGCTGAATCCGGTTAGACTGGAAGCCGACCCCAACATAGTTGGGAAAAGGCTAGGCAGATGATGAGTGACGTACCCATCGGTTGCTCAGCTCGCCCATGGTTTAACGCCGACTGTGCTCATGCTGAACAGCGTAAGCACGCGGCATTTCTCGCCCGTAATATTAGGATAAAAAATATCTTCTGTCTTAATCCAGGTAATGGTCTACCCATGTGCAAAATTTCATCCACTTCCTTTCAGCCGTTTAAGCGTGAAATGGTAACCAACAAACATAGATAAAATCTAATATTTTCTCTTTATTAGAAAAATATTACTTTAGATATCGTATTATTTTATACATTTTCATTGAGCACAAAAACTTTACGGAGGACAAATAATGCCATGTGTTACATTATTATATATAACATAACATATTGGCATGTGTTACAATTTCTTGGGTTTAATGAATAGAAAGTCCAACAAGGTGTACCGAAGACCTGGTGAAAGTCGCGGGAAACCGATGGATGCGGGCAGCGCAAAACCGGTCATTGTGGAAAGTCTTGGGGGAGGCCTTTAAAGGCGGAGAAGAAGAAGAAGAATGACTATAATAGGTTATTTATTTGTCCAAAACATTACTATGATACACTCGATCATGATCATTTTAAATCTTGTTTTTGTTCTTCTTGCCACATCTTCACTTTTTTCTTCTTTTCGGTAGGTAGGTATAATCTCTGAGATTCATATTTATACTTTTGATTTATAACAAAATTAGGTTATTTTCTTCCAATGAAAAAAATCATCAAATCTAATCACTCACGAAAACTCGAGCGCTAGAACGCAGCATAATATTTCATGACGACAAAAAATCTTCAGTTAGGTCACGTTGGTTCACTAATTCGCTCCCGGGGGGCGCTTCTGAAATCATGCCTGGAATACACTACACGGACACTCATTTTACTAAATGAGGAGCTCTGAGCATATTTAGGTATTGGTGAATGTTATGAGTGTATGATGTTTGAGGAAGATGAAAATGTGATTATATTTACGGCAAGGCATTTTTGGCGCAGTGATTAAGTGATTGACGGCTGCGCTGCATGTCGCGGATTCGATTGCCGCACGGAACAAATAATTGTGTGCCCTACAAGTAGTTGTTCTGGGTCTGGCTATTTGTGTATGTGAGTTAATATGTGTGTTAACGCACCCACGATACAGGAAAAATACCTAGCGTGGGGCAATGTATAAAAAATAATACTTATGTAATTAGATAGATTTAAGTTATGTAATTCCCGCGCACTCTCCTCAAAATTCATCCTGTACATCTATAGGCCATACAAATATTTGTTCCGTGCGGGAATCGAACCCGCGACACGCAGCGGAGCAGTCGATCGCTCAGCCACGCGCCGACCGTGTCGTCAATACTTATTTTAAACACATAATATTTCAAGCCAATTATATTTTTACTAATTAATTCTCTACTATTTTAACACATAATTCTAGACTGCATAACTACAGATCGTGGTCAAGCACTAGTTTATAACATTAAAAAAAAGCCTTCGATACATCTGTCGCCAGGTACCTTAACAATTTTACTCCGATCACAGCCGCGACATATAGAACCTACAAAGTACGAACTACAAAACGGTACACAAAGCTTCTTATCTGCTCATCCCTTGATCCCTACAGGATAAGTTATTGTGAATGTAGTTCAATGACAATTGAAGGAGATCGCTGTGTGTTCAATATACCTTTACCGGCTTAGAAACCGGCTGAACAGTTTACTTTGAATTGGTATTTTAACCATTTTCTTTGTTTCTTTAAACATGATATGTTGAATAGACATTTAACAATGTTTTTCACTATCCTATTGCATTTAAAATTTTTAATCACAGGATCCGTCCATATGTCGTTACTCGTAGTTTACATTAACAACATAAATATTGTCAAGTCAGCTCGTGTATGGCACGCGCGCATTACATAGATCAGCACTTTCCCATCGCCTTGCACAATTTATGTATAGTGTAACGCGACAGTACTCGATCAGCGTTCATACTCAGCTGTACTCATTCACACATCATTCATAGAGCATTAGTTACGTGGTAGTTAAATATATTCAATAAAGCATCATCTTTGGCTATCCGTGACTATCATTCAAGCTAACATCCAAGGTGTGTGCGGCCCATTCAGCAGCGCATATATCTTTTGGTCCTTCGAGCCGGATCCGAACCTATGGATTATGTATTATGCATATTGCATTGCAGTAAAATTAACTTCACATTGGTATATTTAATGTTCAGCACAATCACATCCATTTTATAAACCTACAAATAAACCTCCAACAGTCCGACACAATCGCGAAACAACTGTCAAACAATCGAATTGACAATAATTGAAAGTTAACAATAATTGCGTGTCGTAAACACGTGTCAGTTTAATACGTAATACGCAATGAACACCCCAAAGCCACCATAACGCTGAAATTTTACATCCATTACATTTCGCGCCATTATTTTTAACGGCACATCTGATTTACGTAAACGACACGCAGCGAGTGTGCGGCACAGGCGCCAAAATAAAAACAAAAGCTGTACGAAATAAAAGAAAAGAGACATCCTAACGTTTATAAACAAAACTCGGTTTTAAAACGATGGTCCGATGCTTCCCATCACGCATGGCGACGCGGGCGAGCGCGCGGAACGTTTTAATGTACCCGGGCCCGCCGAGCTCGCCCAGCCAGGCCGCTCATGCCCCGGTAGGTGTCTATGCCCGACGCCTAACTCCTTTCAAACGGCTCACGAATAGCCCGCTTTATCCAAAGTCGTCCTCGCGCATTCTCGCTCCCTTTTGTTACGGATTGCCGCAGAAAACCACTCGGACGTTTTTGCTTTCTGATTTGTGTAGTATAAAACTGTCACGCGAGGACAGCTAGAACGGTTATTAGTGTCGTCGCTAATAAGAAGTAACAGCGCTCCCTTTATCGCCAGCTTTAATTCTTACGAATGCAAGGAATTTTCGGGACTGACGCAACGGGCGAAATTAAAGATACGCGATTTCAACCGGTGCGATGACAGGGGGGAGTAATAATTATGAAAAGTAGGGGAGGGTTCGCCCACCACTCGCGGTCAAAGATGAGTTTGCCAGTAAAAAATATTTTAATATAATATGGTGCTGCCATGCTAAACGCTATCGAGACTGATAATCGCCGCCGAGCCTCTTTGAGCGCCTTAATGAAGTGTTCCGTAGAGGCAGATTATTATATTTTTATTAAAAGAGCCTGCGAGTTGATGAGAAAATTTATATTGTACTATCTCTTCGAAGAAGCCTTCAGTTTTATAGGAAAGTGTTCTCGAAAAAGAGAAACAATTAAAGGCCGTTACGTGAACAAAGCGAGTAACAACAATAAAAACGTTGGGAACTCAATCTTGCCCGACCGTTACTGGAGTTAAACGACCAATGCCGATTTCCGAACATCCGTTACAAAATTTCAATACGAATCATTAACATAAAAAGGAAACAATAACCGTTTAAAATTTCGATTCGGTATTGCCTTTTTTTATTGGTGAAAAATCGCAATTTGCAAGAGTAGAACGTACGAAATTTAAATTTGAATTTCCGCCGGCGGTCGGGAGCGCTCGGTGGCGCTCGGCTCGGACCCCGTAATTAGAGGCTAATGAGAGCAACTGTACGTCTTTCTGTCCCGCTGTGACGCTCATTTTTCTGAGCATATTTTGTACCGTTCCGCTTTTATTACGTGACGACTGCTCGTCATAATGTTCGCGAGTTTTTATACTTGTGTAGCTATAAAAAAACTCATTAACTTTTTGATCGTAACCATGAGGGAATGTACTAATATTTGTTTTTGTGTTACACATTACGATGTGTACGAACTTCTTCTTCGACTGTCGAGTACTTCATAATTTACTGGTGTATTGACCTGAATATTTTTTCCATTCTAACGATTGAATGTAATAGTCACTTTGAACTTTGATTATTATGGCCCTCTTCAAAGACTTGGCAATAAATAGTAAACAGTCTTGGATCTACTTTCTGCGCGCTCGTTGTTTGATCAGGTGAATTTATATAGGTACCCGAGCGCCCTACATTCTTTGCACATTCTCAATTGCTTTTTTCCCTTGTCAATTTTCAGTGTGTGTAGTGTGCCTACATACGGACTTTGTGGTATGATTTTATCGGTCCTATTTTCCCGGATTTTCACACTTACTTGCCTACTTCACTTGCCTCGTGCCAGTAATTCGGTCTGACACTGCCAGTAATCTCAAAGAAGCGTAATTTCTTTGACAACGAAACACATTAACTACTATTCCTACAGTGGCAGCTAGCGCGGATACCTCGCGGGAATTTTTGACTAATTACACCTCTCGGCGTCTCCCGCTCCTGTGATCGTTCACTCGTTCATCCGTTCATTCAGAGGCGCTCTCCCCCAGTTTTTCGTCGACAAGAAACTTTTGCCAATTAAGAGGCTAGCACAGCGGCGCAACTTCTCAGGGACTTTTGTTCGTCAACTAATTGTGACGTGAATATAAGACAAATTTTGGCTGCCTACACATTATCTCTTTTGCGTTTGTGACGTATTTCTGTATGAGTTGCGCACTTTATTATTTGGAAATGAAACTTTAGGTAACATAGAATAAACAGAGCATACGGAACCCGGTTTTAGAAATAGCAGTGAGTTTCACCTAAGTGAATATATGGGCATAATAAGCAACATTGCTCTGCGAACCACTTACTTAACACTGTTTGCCATCCATGTTGTAGGTGTTCTTTAAACACAGCCTATATGAGCCCACTCTTTTAACTAACAATTCCATATGTTACTTAAAAGCGGCCCTTCGGGTATAAATTAAAGGTGCTCTTAAAAATAGACATTTGTTTTTTCAAAAAGCAGTTTTTATCGTTACCTAGAGTTTAGTTATTTCAACAGCAACATTCCACAGTGTGACAAAAGGCCTTACAATGGCTGAGTACCTACTTAAGTTCGACCTCCGGGCTCCGAGGAAAACAAATTAAACGTTGTTGTATTTTATAATATCATTCGAGTCGAGAGAATATTTTTATTAAAACGTAGAAAATGTCTTGTGATAAGATTTGTCAATCTCCGCTAGAATACCTACTCAAGTTGGGTAAACTAAAGTGTCAGTCAGGGTGGTATTATGTTTGCACTTAGTATGGCTAGTGGCTTCGTTTAAGTGGTTAGATCTTAACATTGCAAAAGACAAATTTTACGGAAAGACTTACACGTTTTTTGCAATTCGTTACTCCTAACTTATTTTTTAATTGTGAGTAACTGGGTTGTGGAGGTCAGATAGGCAGTCGCTTCACGTAAAATACTGGTATTCAGCTGAATCCGGTTAGACTGGAAGCCGACCCCAACATAGTTGGGAAAAGGCTAGGCAGATGATGATAACACTGAAGCCGCAACCATACGTGTCCCTGTTGCCGATCGATTCTGTAAAAATCTCACCGTGAAAAGTTAGGTAAAGTGAGCTGTCAATAGTGTCAATCCCTAGCATTAGTTGAAATGACAGCTCACTTCACGATGAGATGGTTACAGAATCGCACTGCTGGACTCAAACTTTATAGTTTGAACAGAACGAGGAAGAGTACCATCGACTAGAAAAGAAGAAGATCCATAAAATCACGTCTGCAATCACCATAAAGTAACACCCACATCACCAGTTATGGCAAGTCCCATGTAGTAGGGGGGCGAGCTTATTGCCATCAAACGGGCACTAATCCAGACTCCGGACTTCTAGTGAGAAATACCAGATGGAAAAGTGAATGATTGTTACTAAACTTTTCCTAATTCCATCGTGCATGAGCTTAACAATGGTGCTAACGAGGCAAGCAGAATTTTGAATAAACAACTAAAATAACCGCCCTGTAGGGCCAAAGCCTCTTTTTTCCATTTTCCATTCAGCTCGATTCTTAGCCAATATGGACCAATCCCGAATATAGTCATTTTTTTTTTATTTTAATTTCTCGGTTTCTTTGGGCGTTTTTAGGTACCCTGTTGAATTGATTTCACCCTACAACACATTTGTCATGCGGTGAAAGGGAAGAAAAACTACACAACAACAACGCAATGGGTATCGTGAAAATCTGGGAAGGGCCAAAAACCTTATTTCAGCGCTTCAAAGGTTCCCAAGTCTCCGAGGTGAAGATTTTGCTACTTCGACACCATAGCTTATAGTGTCAAACGCGTGGCACAATACCAAAGAGACGGTAACCGACCGACCGATTTATTTAGCTGTTCTACAAAGATGTTCATTGTTTCATGTTCCAATCACTAATACAGTCATTTGAAATTATACATAACCAGCTGCTCCCCACTTCGTCCGCTTGAAATTTATTGTTATCCCGTTCCACCGCGTCGCATCGTCATTTTCTCTTGGCGTTCTTTCTGAGTATTAGTCTGATTTTGTCTGAGGGTCTTTTCGTGTTCTTAAATAGCCTATAACCTTCATCAAGAATTGGGTTGTCACCTGCAAAAAGTACTTCAAATCCAGATATTATCGTGTTGAAACAAAAAAACAAACAGTCTTCAGTTTTATTATTAGTATATGTAGTTTATTATAGATCTCTGATACGAAGGTCAGATAGGCTGTCGCTCCATGTAAAATATTGCTATTCATCTGCATCTGCAGATTGGAAGCCGACCCCAACATACTTGGAAAAATGCCAGGCAGATGATAATGATGAGATATCCCTGATACAGTTCGGTACGGTTTTTTTAAAAGAGGCCGTATTCTATATTCAGCAGCGTGCTTCAGCCGTAGTACAGGTAAGCTTAGCTGCGGACTAGACTTCGTACCGTTGCCACGAACCCCAATTTTATGCAAATGAGTCTACCTTTCAGTCTAGACGGTTAAAACATCTGATTACGATCTGCAAAAAGTTCAGTTGTATTATTAAAGTGTGTAGTCTAAGTAAATTGAACGCAAATTGCTTTTGGTGCATTTCGGGGATTTACGTTACGAAGTATGCAAATGACTTGTTACCTTGGTTTGAAATTGCCGAAATTGAGTACATATATGTACATATATACTTCTACGGTATTAGAATTTTTACAGGGTGACAGAGACATCGACGCGGAACCTGTTATCATGGATACAGCACATGATTCTGTACCACCGTTGAAAATTTCATCATCATTCAATCTATTTCATAAAAAATTGTAATAGGGACTTACACGATCAAAATGTATGGATCAACTAATAAATTGTTTCATACATATTACTTATTTCATGTGGTTATAAACAAAATCTACATAATTAATCATCAGTTTTCGCATAGCTCATTTTTTTCAGGCTATTCATCTTCACAATTCAGACTATTTACCCCACACATTGCATGCCGAAGTCGACAATGTAATTCCAATGACATCGAATATCACAGAGCTTGCGAAGCACACGTTAAGCTCGCTTTATACTGCATAGGTGGGTTATTAGCGTGTGGAAGCGTTGTTCAGCTGTTTAATTGACCCAGTTCCAGTGAAGCTCTTTGTTATACTGTGTGCTTTACTCCTTTGTGCGACAGCGTATTAAAAGGTTTGTTCTGTTCGTTTTCTTCCGGCTTTCCCGAGGCTTGTAAGCTTGTTATCTAGTGCTGTTCTTTTTGTGAGACCACCGCTGTATTTTCTGAAGTCATTAGTGCTATTACAGTTCATGGGCGGCTGTATTCATTTAGTCTAACGATTGTCTTACAAACGGGATTTTCTTTTCTGCCCCAAATCTATAAATTTACTTCGAAGCATGACTCCTAGAAAAGAGGTAGTGATACTAATATTGCTTATTATTGTAGGTAGATAGAAAGTCGCTTGCAAGACATTCCATTTCTAACAGCAGCAGGCATGTGAGTTAGAACAGTTACGATAAACAAGATAAAATACGCCAGGCAAAGGCATGAAGCCTATTCCGATCTAGAAGGCATAATTGCCGTGGCAGCCGACTGGAAAGTCTAAAATTAATTTTATTACTCATTTTGCAGAATTACTCACTGTAATCAAACTTGTTTTATTGTAAGGAAAATAAGCAGCAACGAAAATACTTAAAAAGTTTTAGTATAACAATAAAAATCGATTTAAAATCTATTGGAAGTTTTCTTTCTCAACTGGAACTAACACTCCTCGTGTATAATGAAACTACGGATATCATGCTTAGGGAGTAAACCCCCTGATTACCACCTGTTTCTAATAAAGCGAAACTGTGATCTCTAACCCTCGGAGACTGGTTACTGCTAAGTGCTACGTGACTTTGAGTATTGCCAGCACTATTGGTAATATTAGAAGGACCGGCATTGCGGTTGCGTCACTTGCATACCTTACATTACTTGCATTATAACTTTTCTCGTTTTGTTGGTTGACGAGATTTCTCATTAAGTATTCCAGGTTGACTGTTTGTACAACTACAAAGATGCTCACTTAAAGTAGGTATACGTGTAAAGAAAGAAAATAAAGCTTGAACTTTAGTGTTTCCGTCGCTTCGTCCATCTGACATCTGGGAAGGATTTTTAGGGCTCATTCAAAATTGGGACGTTTGACCATAAAACAAAGCATGATATCTTCATGTGAGGTGTCAATATTGTTGATCCCTAGCATCAGGTGGAATGACAGATCAGTTTACCTGTTTTCAAGGTGATCTTTTTAGAGAATAGATAGGTTGATATCAAAAGTAGCAATCATCTACTCTACTCATTGACGAACTAGGACAACCGTTTTGTTCAAAACTGAATAAAGCTCAATTTTGCTAATAACACAGGATGATGATAATTACCTCTTCATTAGATGCTACCGTTTCGTGTACGTTCGTTGTTCCACTAACCTGCCGGTATCCCGGGCTGTGTTTATAACGAGTTTATTAGATGGGCTATTTTAATAACACCGAGAATACTGGGACTCGGAGAACTGAATGAATTAAATGTAGAAGGTAAATTGTAATGAAAATACACTGGTTGGAGTACTTCTTGGTTTCACAGGGAGTTTTAGACACAACATTTGTCTAAATCAAAGCAAATAGGTACTTAAAAGGCATTTTTAACGTCATAATTACAATATAATAGAAGTGATTCTAGTAGTCGCTTCCAAAAATACATTTCGTATGAAAAAGAATGGCTAGAAGAATGCAGTGCAATGCTTTAATTAGATACAAATAGTTCCAGCCTTCAACAGTCATGATCGTCTACTTCAGAAGAATCTCTCTTGTCAAAAACGTGAGATATCGTTTATTTTAAAAAGCGCTTAGACCTATTTGATGAAACAATTTTTAATAGCAAATTGCTATCAAACATTAGTTATACGTATCTGCGAGCAATTTGCGGCAATCGATCAACTAATGTGTGATCGTTTGAATGCAAATAAACCTATGAACTATAGTTCGTGGAATATTATACTTAGTCTAAATTGAGTTTATATAGATGTGAGTAAACCATAAGAGATAACATTATGAAATAATCGATTAAGCAACTTTCAAACAGGACTTTGATAGAAAGCTTTCGTTAATTCCATCTGGACTGGTCATTTCAGCCTTGAAACACTGACATTTTTGAAATGTAAAGGGGTCCGACAGTCAGAAATATTGAACTAGTTGACCATTCCAAAGCGGTAGTAGATTCCCATTGAGAACAACGGGCAAGAAACTCCACGGACAATTTTTTTTTTCTTTCCTATCTCCACGATTCCGTACTTCGGTCTTCCAGTTGTTCCTCGCAACTTTTACGATGACACAACCCAAGCTCACCCAACGCACTTTTGGCCCTCCGGGATAATTGCGTAACACATAAAAACAGACAATCGATCGTAATTTCTTCATTTTGACAGTTCAGCCACGTTCCTTGCGTTATTCTCGTTGTTGAGCAGAGGATTTTTTCAAACCTATGAAGCAATGATTTAAGAATTTCTTTCAGAACCCTCGGACTATGATTGAAAGTGTGTAGGGCACCGTGTGGTTAACCCTACTCGATATCTTTAGGTCTAACCCCGTGTCCTACTTGATCTAATCTAGTTAATTCAAGTCCTTAAGCATCGCGTAGCCTAGTGTAAGGACCAAAGGCCATGCCTAGCCATTGATGTGTCCATTAACCCATTAGTCACCTTTTCTTTGCTATTGTAAGACAATTGATGGACGAGAAATGCGTGACCTAACAATTTAAATGCCACAATTGAGCCATGAATGATATTCGAAACGTTTATTGGCATCAATTGATCATGTGGTTGTAGTACTATTGTTCATTCTGTACGGACCTACTAGCATACATATCTTCTTATACAATAAATTCTCGTGTAACAATGTTAGTTACCATACTGCTCCGAAATGACTTTATCGATTTTTATGAAATTTTATATGCATTAAGTAGGTCTAAGAATCGGCAAACATCTTTTTTTTAAATTGGCAAAACTGCTTTTGCTGGGCCAGCTAGTTGATATATAAGATGATCTAGTAATAAAACACCGCTCTCTTGCTAGATGCCCTCTCTTATAAAGTCCTTTCATATCTTCGATATTGCATATTTCTTTCAGTTTATTCCGTCTGGTGCAATCTTTGAGATTTTTCAGAGCTAAAGATTTTTCCCGTGAATATTAGAAGGTTTTTCTAATGGACGCTTTTGGACAGTTATAACATGGCAGTATATATGCCCGTAGTATACTTAGAGTAATACTATTAGAAAGAGGGGGTAATCTCCTACTACCTACTACTACTACTTGTCGGATTTGAAAACTTCTTTTTGCATCTGATAGCCCAAGTCTTGAAGGTGATATGCTATTTAACATCCCGCTATGACTCTTAGGAGCCGAGCAAAAGGAAAAGAGTCAGAAAGAACACTAAGCGAAAACGAAGTAGGAGCACGGGTGAGCTATGGGATGCGACGCGATGGGTCAGGGGCCAAAATTTCACACGGACGGAGTCGCGGTTGCCAAGAGAACCGTTTCCCTCATATCTATAACAGACGTCATGAAAATTTGCCAGTTCCACCAGTATTTGATATCAAGGTGTCAAAAAACGCTCTGTATTTGACATTACGCCCGTATATGGCGGTCGCCGCTCTTCTAGAAAATCGTAGCCAAAGTATTTCGTAATACTTCAGCTACTAAACTACTAGCTTTAGTTAAATAAACTACCCGGACAATATGAAATTGATCAACACATTTTTGTTTAAGATATCATTATGAAAAGGAAATTAATATCACGAATTCCATAGAGTCCGGATATTAAACGACTAGACTTCCTTTAATCGTTCGAGTCTATGAAATGTCGACCGTTCTGATACCATAAACATTGTTTGTAATACTTCCGTCATTGCTGTAAGTTACGTAAGTAATAATAAATATTTGTTTAGAAGGTCTAAGAATTTAAACAGTTTTTTTTTTCTAAAAGTAAGAATGCCAGTGAAGTCACGCAACCGACATTATTTTCGTCCATTGAAGTAACATATTATTGGAATTAAAGCATTTGTAGACTTCCTTTAATCGTTCGAGTCGAAATGTCGACCGTTCTAATACCATAAAAAAAATTTTAAACTTCCGTCATCGTTGTATGTTAC
>VKGM01003211.1:0-11951 GCA_007844875.1 Busseola fusca | reverse complement strand
GTTTATTATTGTTAGAAATTATTGATCTAGTCTGCTTACCCAAAACTTTTATATCTAGAATAAATCTTATAAAAAAAAAAAAGAGTTCTTCTAGACTAAATTTTATAGATGAAAGATATCTGACTTTGGTAAAAAACAGCTTCGATTCCTCCGATTTCGTATTCGAAGCAAAACAATAAACAGTCATCTGCCTAGCCTTTTCCAAACTATGTTGTGGTCGGCTTACAGTCTAACCGGATTCAGCGGAATATCAGTATTTTACATGGAGCGACTGCCTTTCTGACCTTCACAATCCATGGGTAATACGATACCCCTTGGTAAGACTGGTGGCCAGACTTTCGGACTTCTAAAGACCCGTAACGACTGTCAAAGATCTACGAATGACAGCCGGGACCAACGGCTTAACGTGCTTTTCGAGGCACGGAGGGGTCCCGGTATGTAAAGATGGTCACCCCCCATCCACAGACCATCCGCGGCAAGCGTAGCTTAACCTGATCTATCGACCTGTGCGGCTAAATAAACAATAAAAAGTCTATATTTCAAATTGTGTTATTACAACTTAAACTTTATTTTAATAGTAATTACGTGGATTTCAGCGTGACTAACACTATTGAAAAATAGTAATAGCGTAACTGAATTGAAAAAAAAAAATACCATTTATAAACTTTATTGTGCAGAAATAGTTATTTTTGCATTAATTTTTTTTTTACATTTTTGGCGCGAATCGCGAATACAGATTATAAAAACAAGAACCGCCACAGCCTTACCAAAACAGTTACCAAGCCTGTCACTTCCGATTTAACGAGAGGATACACAAGACCACAGCGTAAAAAATACAGCTTTCCCAACCGTATCGAGTAACGGATGAGGTGTGGTTGCTTATGGTCGGCAGGATGACCATCGACAACACCGGATGGTCACGGAAATAAAACCTGATATCAAACCTCATACAAGATGTTTAAATGGTAAAATAATAGGATCCTTGAATGTTGGAGCTGCAGCCTAATTGCGTAACACATTTTCGGCAAATGATGGAGACTAGTTGGTATCGTTTGGGCCGCAAACTGCATTCATTGCGTTATTTACGTGTTGTGCAGACAAATTTTTCGTACTTATGATCATTGGTTTAGAAATTTGCTACAAAATGATACAGATTCCGATTAATAGTGTGTTACGTGACGTAATGAACATGCTTTGCAAATGGATTGGTCATCGCAGACTAGCAGCACATGTTTAATAATCTTCAAAGACATCTCATAGAAAGCGTAACGGTCGTATAATTACAGTTGAAGATCAAAACGACAAAATTCATATGACACATTCGACAGCTTTATCGAAAATTTGTAAACACTAAATATACCACCTGCGTCCGTGTGGTACAGAGCTGAATAAGTGGAAGCAGTCCCAATGGTGTAAAACGGGTCTTCGGCCTTTTTAACAGTCAATCAAATCAGAATGGACGATCTCAGATAATATCCACAATCTGACAAACATAATATTTGTCCTTTTAAGATACTCATAGAACATAGACTTTCGAACGTATAAAGGCTAATCATAATAAATTATAATCAATAGTATAATAAATCAAAGACCAATTGGGTAACTATCAAATGCGCACGCACAACGGCTTCCCACGGTTAATGATCTATAGAACTTTTATCATCACGCTTTTAGTACTGATGAAGTAAGAGTAAATGATGTCCTTATAAGGAGTCTGGAAGAGTTAAAGGGTAAACCATAGACATGCAATGGCAGATGATAAAAAAGTACATAGACAAAAAACAAAGCCTAAAGTCAAGTTTTGTAAGAGACAATGGCCCAGCTTTGAGCATCGTGTACAGCACAGAGGCAGCCACCAAGAACTGGACAGCGTGTGAATCATCAAAAAAGTCACATCGGTTACCGAGAATAAGACCACACAAACGAGTTTTTAACAATTCCATTAAGAACTTGAAGTGATCTTACTTAATAGAAGTCCATACATCCAAAACCAAACTGTATTCTAGTGACATAAGATTGGCTTTTCATAACATGATCAGTTTCTCATGGAACTACTATACTTACTGGTTGTTTTTTAAATTGTAATTGTAACCCAGTGTGTAAGCTGTGTTGATGTCAAGCGCGAACCGATTCTATCACGAGGTTCTTGAGATAAATATCAATTCAAAGAGAATGAACTTAAATATGGTCTCAATTAATTAAAAAAAAAAACCTAAAACAGTCAACAAAGGTAGTATAAATATTATTTTTCAGACATTCACAACAATTGAAAAGAATGAAATGCAGATGGTAATTTACTAGTAAAAATATAAATTAATGATGCATTACAAGATAACAGTGACATATAATATCATGAGGAAACCCAGAATGACCTAGAACCAAAAATTCAAAGACATCATGTCCATATGACGTCCACCACCCACACTGCGCCCACGGGGTAGATACAGCTCACTCCAGGATCTCCAAATCCCCGCAGTGCAATATTATAGAATGATAATATGGGAACATTACTAGTCAGGTACTGGATTCTGACAAAAGGTTTTACAATCCTGCAAGAGTCTCTAAAATAGGACAGGATGCTAACTCCTATAACGGTGAAGCACCCTTATTCCCACGCCAGGGACTTTTATTTTCAAGAGCCATCTTTGCTTTTTCTTCGTTTTTCTCAATTTTATTATTTTTAATTTTGCTTTCAATAGCAGTAATGATATGCTGTGGGAATTTAATTGAAGCTGGATTGCGTTTAGTAAAATGAATGTCTCGTCTGGCGTTTGTGGCTGAATAAACTATGTTAAGCTACGCTGGCCGCACTTGGACCATGTTTACATAACCAGACTCCTTCGCGGATATTTGACGGTATCGTATTATCCAGTAATTGGGTTGTGGAAGTCAGATAGGCAGTCGTTCCGGTATTCAGTTCCATTCGATTAGACTGGAAGCATACTCCAAAATAGTTGGGGAAAAGGCTAGCCAGATGATGATGACATATTTTGATAGAATTTGAGATTTATCTAAGCAAGATGATAACAGATAAAACAGTACAAAAGCAAAAAAAAACAAAACTACAGTCTTGAGAAAAACCTCTTTTATCATTCCCATTCTTGTAAGATTCTCAATAGCTTCACCTGTTTATCAATAACTTTTCCTGTTACCTATAAGATGCACATCAAAACGGTCACTCCAATTTTAACAACGAGCTAGCTTTTTAGTCTTTTGTACTCATAACTATTGCAACCAACTAGGTTCAACTGCATCTTGTCCCGTGTGACAGGATATATTATTGTTTTATACTTTTTTCACAATGCGTGGGAAGCTCTCTAGTACTGCCTATTTTCTTTTTTATCTTTACCGTTAAGCGGACCTTGATTATTAAGTCTGGGTGTGTTTGGTTTTTGCTTTTTTATTGGCGCTGGGCTTGCTCTATGCAATTTTAGTGTGGCCTGTTTCTTAGGGTGTCATTATCTTTATAAAGGATGCTGTCTTATATAGACGACGCGGACGTCCTTTTTCTTTATTGTCGGTTTACAGTTTATTGTAATATAGGGACTGGAGTATTTTTAGTCTCTTTGAGAAGAATTTTAGTATTTATGTCATCGAAGATAAGCAATTCAAATGTTATAAAATCCAATGCTGTTCTCTAATTTTTTTTTATTTATTGCTGAATGGGCCTGCTTTTGACCTCGATAACGCCTGGTGGATTAAGGTCTATGGTGGAACGAGCGTGTCCAGAAGAGCATGAAGATATTTTTTTTATGTTCTGTCCGACTTTATGTCACAGTAGTACAGGTCATATTAGATTAAAAACTCATCTAATATCTCCAAAATCAAACAAGAGATATGACGTACAGAACAGGGCAGTCCCTAATCCACTTTCACCGAAAACAATATCAATATATCGATACGAGTGACAGATCGATACGAACGAAAGGTGAGGTTCCCACGGATCGTGTGACTGTGCGAGCGAGAGGCGCCAATGAAGCGAGACAGCAGATGTTGCGACACACCGAGATAGTAATGCCGTGAATTCTGTAAGATGCGTAAGTTAGGCAACCTTGTTACAGCCGTTTTGATTAGGGTTGTAAGAGTAGAGGAAGAAAAAGAAACGATGGCCTGTACGTATGATGATATGGCTAGAAAAGAGGCGAATACTCAGATGACGGAATATGAAGGAAGGCATGCTGTGCTGACCACTAACAAATGTACGAAGGATGTTGTAATATCTTTATTTAAGTGTCCTTGGAGTTTATTACCCGTTCTGCTCTAGCGAACAAGGTTTTGGAATAGGTTCAACTTTCCGAGTGACTGACCAACTCTTTAACAATTCGAAAGTGTAAATGGTTGAAACAAATCCTTTCAGCTTAAATTGGGACAAGGGAATGATGATTCCTACATTTGAAATCAGCGACACAATACAAAACCAAGACATAGTGGTAGACAAAGTATCCTATACTTATATTAATAAACAACAACAAAACGCACCGCGTGAGAAAATTTCCTTATCCATTGATGATTTACAAGTAAGTCAAATGGACGTCTTTAACAAGAATGCGACAATGGATACTAAACGGCTTAAAATGAGTCATTGTTGTTACTCATCGACGAACAGAATTAAAAGTCTGTATTGCTTTGTTTAACGACTTTTAGCTTTGAAGGCGTGTGAACATAGAGGTATCAGCTGGGCATAATTATCAGGGAGCTGAAGACAGTGCAAGCCTGATAACATCAAAACCGGTACGTGAAAATGACAAAGAGGATGATGAGTCAAAGCAATAATTACATGATTTTGGTAAGCAGGTAGATTGACACAAAAAAGAGTATGACACAGCGAAAGAATTACGTGATTTTTTTTGGGAGTCATAATATTATGTATTGTATTATGATTACAGAAAAGGGTAGAGGAACATTTGACTTACTTCTAAAGGCAATGAATATGCGTAATAAATAAAGAAAAATACGAAGCGGTATCTAAATGAATAATGAAAGAAATGAATGTGGGTATATGTAAAGAAATAAGATTTGATTTGGAAGGAATACTTTTTTGTAAATTGGAAATTGTTTTCTATCTGTCCTAGATATAGAAAAATGCACTACAACTGTATAATTGTATAACCTTATTTATTTCGCCATAATACAACCAACTCCTTCCAAAGTACCAAAAGTGTTTTTATCTCAAATCATCTCACGTATAGATCTCAGCTATAGATCACTGCGTGCTGTAGATCATTAGCTGCGGCCGCGCCGCTCGTGATCCGAATTAAACACGAAGATGAACGAACGATGCGCTTGCGCCGAAATTTTCATGTTTCTTAGTATTAAACGTTTTATGGTGTGACCGTGTGGATTATTTTGGCAGACTCGTTGTATAAATTGCCACTATTTTTTAGAGTGAATAAACAAAGTATTTTCCCTCTAAAAAATCGGTATGAAAACCTTAGGAGTAAAAATCGCCTAATCAGGAACCCTCATAGAAACCGTTTATCCAAAATTAAAGCAGTAATCTTTTAGCTTCTCCATTAATTTATACCCTTTTGTAGTTAAAACCACCGAAGTCGTTAGCTAAGTATAGGCCTCTGAATTGTACCTGGACGATTACTTTCAATAGTCCTTTAACATCGCTGCGATGAGAAACTTAATGCCAACTAAACCGCTACACAATTATACTTATCCACCTGTCGCGTCTAAAGATCACTACAATAGTCCAGTGAAAGGTGGCCATCAGGCACCTGAATAACTTGTTCACTTGACTTACACCTTGCGTGGGAGCAAGCAGATGAAACGTCAAAATAGGCTGTACGCAGGAACAACCCTTTGCCGATATAAAAAAAGTAATTTGACGTACTGCATATGAATACTCTGTGGCAAATTTTTTTGAAAGAAAAAAAAAGAATTACCCTTTCGCACCAAAAAAAAAGAAACAAAATTTTAAATTTCGATTTTTTCGACCGTGGGAATGGAAGCGTCAAATGAAAATACATTTTTATTTTTGCTTTCGTTCAAAACGTGTTCGAACAGATATGGGCTTTATTTTTAAATAGATAAAGTTCATATTTTGTTTTTGTAACTGCATTTCTTTTGTGGTAACATTACCGGATTCTATTCACGTTACGTAAAGGCGAATGTTACCTTAGATGGACAAAATACAGTACATTTTTGAATATCGTAAATGAACTCACGCTTTTGTCGAATCACTACAGAGTATTTCACACACATTCTAATTATGTTTGTGAATATCAAATTTGAACTGTAACTTAGACGAATAAGGTGCAAAATTGAATATTAAGTAAGCATTCACAAGTTTGTTCAATGACTACAGAGTATGAATAGTAATACATAATTGTTAACGATTGTTCCCGCGTTTCCAAGATGGCGTCGTCGCTTCCGGGATATTAGAACTATATTATAGAATATTTTATTACTTATTTGTTCTATAAATGGTATTGCAACTGTAAAATAATTTGCATATTTAAAAAAGAAGATCATTTCTGCCAACCATTGTTAATATGATATATAAAAAGCTAATAACTCTCAAACAATGTAAAAAAAGGCGAATGGCCAAAATTGACTAACACCATTTACCAGACAGCAAAAAAACTAATGAGTTTAACACGCATGTATGTTAGTGTGTGGCCTATCGACAAAACTGTAGTAACAGTATTAAAGGTAAGAGCGGAGGTCACAGGTCGTGGGAGATGCTCGTGCTGTGTTCACAACTGGTCATGTATCTGCCTACCACAGAAACTAGTTTATGGTATAGCCCATCCGTAAGTCAACAACGGGAAAGTATAAAGAGGTTTTAACACCGTCATTATTGAGAGGCAAACATTGCGTTTTGGTCATCACAAACATAGACAATTTAGAGTCAAGGTCAAAGATTTTTGGCCTGCAATACTATCAATCAAAACCGAAATCAATTTGACGGAAATCGCTAATCCATCGCTTTGTATGTTCGAAAAATTTGTTTGCTCAACGACGTAAATAACGCGATGGATTGTTGAAATGTCAAAATGGCTATTAAAGCCATTGCTTTTGTTCGCGTGTTATGCAATTACTGCTAGCTCGCTCCCTGTCACATGGGGCTAATGGCAAAGTGTTAATATGCCATTTCTGACTAGTGCTTTGCCGCGATCCCGCCTAATGGTAAGCAGTGATGCAATCGTTGATGGTAAAGCGCACTAGTTTATTATGAGCCTATTTGCTCTATCCTTGACGACACTTAAATTGTAATCAGACGAGAAGACCGTATAAAAGACGAGGCGAAACGTTTCGTCCGGATCGTAGTGGTGTCAACAACGTAAGGGTGGATAATCTTATGATAATAATCCCTGATGGAGTAGAAAGTATGAAATTTTTACTGTGCATTACAGTTTAAGAGTATGCAGAAAGGTAATATATATGGATGGTAAAATCTAGAAACTCTCACTAAGAAATTGTTTCCAACCTCTTGATTTTTGTTAGATGCCGCTAAAACTGCAAATTCTAATATGAAAAAACCATGAAGATATGAGAAAAATGGAAACTAGCGTGGACCAGGAAAATATAAAACGAAGAAGGTACGTTGAAATCAAATTCTTGGATGCACTGTTGCAAGGTTCGAAACCCAAGGTTTTTTAGAAAAAAATCAATGGCGATACGAAGGAGGTAGTATGCCAAGGGCCTTGAACTACGTAATATATTGGTTAGACAACATACCAAGGTTTCTAGACCAATAATCAATGAAATTATGGATCGTCGATTATGGAAAGTACCAGGAGTACAATAAACGAAGGAGGTATCATGAAGTCAAGTTTAGCCAACGTTCGAAAAAAAATCGCAGCGAGACTTATCGCGCACTGTTTTTTCAACATACTGCCTAGTGCTAGGATGAGCTCCATTGCATTCTCGACCTTCAGCTCAACTGCGAGAGTTCAAAAAACAAGTGAACATTAAAATTTCGCCGTGATATTTTTACGTGCAATCTATCTACAGCTAATATAGGTCGTCAGCATCAATAACTACTTCAGATAGGATCATAAGTTACTAGAAATAAAGTCATTAAACTATGGATCCTCACGTGAAAAGTACCAGGGCTACATGAATCAAAAGGAGGTTTTATGTAGGAAATAACAATAGAAACCGGTAGGTCGACAGTCACGCTACTACATGGTACTGTACCACTGCTTGCAAGAAGGCCAACATCGATTTGTTGCACTAGTAAAAATCCGTTACTCAATGTTTCGAAGTTTTTAACGAGGTTTATTTCTTATTTCCATTAGAAATTCATTGAGGATGAGGAAGCCGTTTTGATAGCGGCGATTTTATGAATGAGATAATTTTTTTGAGCGAAGGTTAGACGGGATCTTGAATCTTGGATTGTGATAACGATGGTGTCATAAATTATGAACCCGTGGGTAATTAATTAGCCCTATTTTGCTCTCATTCAAAAAACAGGGTTCAAAATGATCAATTCCATCTTTCAAAAACTATGTGACAAACACAGTAGCGCCATTCTCACAAACATAAATAACAAACGTAAACAAATTCAAATTTCAAATATTCCGAGCGCTATTCGGAGTGGTTCGGCCGGGTAAACATTCCCGATGTTTTCTCACGATCATTAGTGAACGATTTCGGCTGTACTCGGCCGCGCTCGGCGTTCGGTCGGACACCTTCGTATATTTTATGTTTAGAATACCGAATAGTAAATAAGGTTTTAATTGGACGTCATTATTTTTTTTAAATTTCGAATTCGATCGGGATCGACGAATAGTACGTAGGATGACATATAAATCTATACTTTTCCAGTAAAAGCACTCTTCTCATGGAACAATGCGAGGTTAGCTAAAACTGGAAATATCATCTCTTGCCACCAATTGATTTGGGGTCGACGTAACATGTCTTTTTCTTCAACACTTCTCTGTTAGTCGTCATCATTTCGATAGTCGCACCCTTTCTAACCATGTCATCATTCACATAGTCCAAAAGTTCAAATATATAGCTTTATATGTCACCGTGATTACAAAGTACAGAATCAAAATCTTTGTCACCTAATATTGTATCACTTTCAATCAAACAAACCGACAATTTCTATCGTTTTATACCGAGGCGTTTTTTTTTCAGTGAATTCTTCCAAAATTTTATAAATTTCCCTAATAATTTACACTTTTATACAGGCAGCAGCTGATACTATTTCTTTCTTATCGAAAACCACCTTTTCAACCCAGAAACTGGCATGGGCCCGAGATCGTCCCACAAAAACTCCGTACAATTACGTTCACCTTTAGTTCTACAAAAACCCGCATCTAATATCAGGACTCACCTGGATATCATCTGTTGTATCCCTGTCCTTGTCTGTCTCACAAAGAATTGAATCTCGCATCTCGTTCTTGAATGCAACGGTTAAAACCAGCTGTTTTTGAGTTTTTTTTTCGCTGTAATTTATTGAGTATCGATATTTCGAGTTATTGGAGTATGTAAACATTTTGTATGGAGATCCAACAAAAGAACATGACAAAAAAAAACTAAGTTTTATGAAGAGGAACTCTTCAAATGTTGTAACTTTCATTAGATAAGTAACATAATCATCTACCTAGCCTTTTCCCAACTATGTTGGGGTCGGCTTCCAGTCTAACCGGATTCAGCTGAATACCAGTATTATACATGGAGCGACTGCCTATCCGACCTCCACAACCCAGTTACTGGGTAATAGATACCCCTTGGTAGGACTGGTGGTCAACTTTCGGACTTCTGACGACCCGTATCGACTGTCAAAGATCTACGAATAACAGCCGGGACCAATGGCTTAACGTGCTTTCCGAGACACGAAGGGGTCTCGGTATGTAAATATGGTCACCCATCCACAGACTAACCGCGGCATGCGTAGCTTAACCTGATCGATCGTGTACTTTGTGTAAATTATTTCATCGCCACTGCTCTCAAAACGGTGAAGGAAAACATCGTGAGGAAACCGGCATGTCCTAGAATCAAAACTTCGAAGACATGTGACATCTACCAACCCGCACTGGGCCCGCGTGGTGGATTACGGCCCACTCCCTCTCACTGAGAGGAGGCCTGTGTCCCAGCAGTGGGAACATTATAGGCTGATTATGTAGTGTAGGAACATCTTACAAATAAAATTTTGTGTTTGGTTAGTTAGTGAAATCTTACCCTGGTAATATGTAGAGACCTTCCTCTGATAAGCCAAAGAACAGCCTCGATGCAAGGCGGGGTAGTCATAGATCCTTGATAGCAAGCGTACTCTTTGAAAGGAGGGTTTAAATAGCTGAGAGAGCTCCCCTTAAAAGTTCCGTTCCGAAAGCCCTGTTTCTTAGCCACGGCGAAAATTTCCGCCACGGCTTCGTGTGTGTGGTTTCCATACTGAAAGAAAAGGTTTTTTAAGAATACTTATTTATTTATTAGTCTATATTGTGTGGAGCTCGCGGCTAAATAATAACAGCCGCAAAGGTCGATCGATTAGGTTAAGCTACGCTTGCCGCGGTTGGTCTGTGGATGAGTGACCATCTTTACTTACCAAGACCCCTCCGTGCCTCGGAAAGCACGTTAAGCCGTTGGTCCCGGCTGTCATTTGTAGATCTTTGACAGTCGTTACGGGTCATAAGAAGCCCGAAAGTCTGACCACCAGTCTTACCAAGGGGTATCGTATTACTCAGTAACTGGGTTTTGGAGGTCAGATAGGCAGTCGCTCTATGTAAAATACTGGTATCCAGCTGAATCCGGTTAGACTGGAAGCCGATCCTAACATAGTTGGGAAAAGGCTAGGCAGATGATGATTGTGTCAAACTGCTGGGTCACTGCCTCCCGTTTTTCTTTCCAAACCTGTCTTGTGCGGTCTCTGGCACCATTTACTTCTTGGTGTACCTTGATGGCGAATACTTAAGCATGGTCTCACCAGGGAGACAGGCAAGCCTCTAGCGGTAGGTACAATACAATTCAATGAGATTACAAGTCCTTGGGATTATAACATTCTTATTCAGTGTAAGATTGGTATTAAAATTATCTCAAGCGTTGAGTAATTAATCATCTTTTGTAAAGAGACTTCCGTAAATCCCGTTGCTTCGTAAGTCACAAAATACGTACTCAGTTTTACTACAGGATAAAATTTAATATGTATTTTTTTTTAATATGTATGCCAAATTAAAAAAAAATGAACTCAACGTGTTATAAGGAAAATTTAGAGCATGACATTAAGGAAAAGTATGGTGATCAGTAGTGGTGGGTTTCATTTTGACAGTTCAACATCATTCATTGCACCTCATCCCTGGCACCTCATTAACGGCATAACTGCGTAAATGTCTACTAACGGCTCTTAAATTACGATGTTAATTTTTTTACATATACTGACAATTCAAATTTCAACTCTGTTAGTGGTTGTAGTGGTATTCATGTCGCTGGATTTTGATATTTTATCCATCCTTTTGCTAACTTTGTAGGCCTTGTAGACTTTAGACCTGTAGACCATTTCTTATTAATTTATTAGGTGCCTGGGTACTGGTTGACAGGCCTATGCTGTCCTCTCCCATACCCACTTTGATTTGAACATTGTAAAAGAACAATTATTTTTAAAAGAGTAACCGTGAAGTTTCTTGCCGGCTCTTCTTTATAGGAAACGACCATTTGGCGTTCCAAATGGTCGTTTCCTATAAAGAAGAGCCGGCACTACCCAAAAGCTAGGTACTTATGAAACGTCAGAAGCTAGGTGCACCGTTGTGCACCTAGCTTCTGACGTTTCATAAGTACCCATTTTGGTTTATGTGAAATAAAAATAATTTGAATTGCGTTATTTATGTTGTTGAGTAAACACATTTTTCAAATAAATGAAGCATCGGATTAGCAATATGCTTCGAAATTATTCAAATTAAGAATAATAATGTGTTGGTGCTGTTCGTAGGAACACGCAAAATTAAGGTAAATGGCCGCTAGTTCAACGCGTTGCCTATTTGCTTCATGTTGTGAAC
>VKGM01003202.1:1620-11762 GCA_007844875.1 Busseola fusca | reverse complement strand
CACCAGCCCGTTTTACCTTTTACCTATTGATACAAGAATTGCTCGTTTAAAGGTATTAGATAGATAAAACATGCACTTGGTATGTACGTATATACCCTTTACCTAACACGTTGTATACATGCATATAAACTTTCTCAGGAGAATTAACGATTGGAAGAGGAAACTACGAATCCAGCAAATCAGTGCTGGGATGTTTCGACCTACTTCTGAGAAATAATATGTTTACGTGCGTTAACTTTAAAAGGTAACCGACTATTAGCCGTCCTGATGTAACATGATACGATTTGTAACATTCATAATGTCTTATACGTTTCACCCTTAAGCAATTGACCCCCATTAAATCCCTGAACAGTCTTGATTTTGCAAAGCCTACACTCAGAACCTCTGACACATAATCCCAGTTTCACAATGATGAACATGACAGAAATCTTTAGAGCCAGTCTCAGCTAAATTGCAAGCCATGCGTACATATCAAATATTTTCACCCCGCCCCCTCCCCGCTTCCCCTCAAAAAACAATAAGCTTGTTATAAAGACATCACGTTCCCGCAACGTGTATCTTACAGGGTAATGCTTTCAACTCTGTTTGTGCGTGGCCGCGATAAAATATTCGAAACTCCCTCTAATATTTACACGAGTAGAAAAACCGGTAAGTATGAGAGGTGGTAGTACTCAGGGTACTCGGTTATAGTAACAAACGCTTTATTTTAAATCATAACTTTTAGCTTTTACATACAATGCATGTCATAAATTAAAATTACTTTTCGTGTCTGTCTACTTAATCTAAAATAATAACGGACACTGTGACCTCGTTGTTCTTTTATAACAGTACTGTTTAGTAACTGATGCGGATTTTGATGTGGTTTTTTTATGTTATAAACTAGTGCTTGACTGCAATCCCGCCTGATGGTAAGCAGAGTTGCAATCGTTGATGGTAAAGCGCACTTGTTTATTATGAGCCTATTCACTCTAGCCTTAAAACACTCAAATTATAGTCAGACGGGAAGACCGCCGCAGGCAAACTTCTCCAATCCCTCGATGTTCGCGGTATAAAAGACGAAGAGAAACGTTTCGTCCGGATTATAGCGGTGTCAACAATGTAAGGGTGGATACTCGCCATGCGACGGTTCGTCCGATGATGGAACGGTGATGGCGGAATTAAGTTAACCAATAATAAATAATATATATAATTTAGTTCACCTTTATGAAAATAATATTTTCCAGAAGGTGTATGTTTATATTGATATTAAACTAACAAATAATACAGAAATCTCTTTGTTTTGTCAAGTCGTCAAAACTCTGTGAAGCAACGGCGTAACAGTAGTTCAGCGTAAAACTATATGTTGTTCCCGAAAGGCATTTAAAAAATGTAGGTTATAATAATAATAATTTATTTATTCAATTAGACAACCAGATCCAATTATTTTACATTTATATTGTTAGTAAGAACTTGAAACCTATGTTAGTACCTAATAACTAAAAGAGACTTAGTCTTCTGGGTGAGGTTCCACACCAGAGGGCTGTCTCGCTTGCTGTTTATTACCTCCAGGATGCTGTTACTGCTCCCACGCAATCTGCTTAGCAGTGAGGCTGTCTTCTTGCGCCAGGTAGCATCAAAGCCGTCTGTACGCGACTCAGCGAACATTGTTGACGCACTGCAGAAGCGTGGCAGACGCAACAGCGCCCTGAAGGCATTGTTAAACTGGATACGCAGAGAATTGTAAGCCTTTTGGGTATATCTGAACCACAGGCTCGCTGAGTACAGCGACGATCAATTCCAAGACAGTAAGCCTCTCTGTCACTATTCTGGCCAACATTTTTTTCACGCTAAGTACTACTAAAATATAGTTCGAGCGTATAAGTATTTTAAATTTTATTGAATTTACGAATGGTTAGTGATAATGTTACTCGAAATAAAGGTTAGTGAGCTAGGATTAAAAAAAAAAAAAACTCTAAAATACACATGTGACATGAGAGAAACGACGTTAGACGTTAAAATTTCCATAGGGCGTGTTAGACTGTTACTGACTAAAACCAACCCGTGTTCCTTGATCTCGTCCCAAAGGGTCATGGCCATCCGGATGATCCGAGGATACCGCACGATCTCCGCTCGAGCGAGCCTCCTTGCCGGATTACCGCCATGGGATCTCGAGGCCCTTTGCCCCAGGGCCGTGGAGCGTTTGAAAAAGAGTAGCCGGGGTCCCTGGGGCGCATAGGCAGGTGAAGGAACATGGGTGGATTTTAATCAGTAAAAGTCTGACACGCCCTTACGCTCCGCCCAGAGCGGGAGAGGTCATTTGATGATTTCCCATCCACGAAAAAAAAAAACAAAAAAAGGTATGTCGGTTAAAAATAATATCATTAACACACAATTTATTTAGAATTTCGATGTAGGTATGATTAAATGGCAGAGTATCAAAGAGTAAGATGTCAAATGTCAAAGTTAAAAAGATCACAGTTATGAAGAAGAAAGTTAAGAAGAAAATTACAAGAAACAAAGTATTGCTCAAATTTTGTATAAATTTAACATTAATTACGACGTTCCGTTCCATCACAAAGATAACTGATGTCACTTGGAAAGCTGCCACGCTAAAATGGAATTGGGCTGGGCACATCTACTGCATGTCAGATGACGAATGGGCCAAACTTACGACCCAATGGGTCCCTCTTAACGGCAAGCAATATCGCGGTAGTCAATGACGGAGATGGCGGGATGAGCTGGACTCTTTCAACAAGACCTGGTCCTCAGAAGCCTTAAACCGAGAAATGGAAAGAGTATGGAGGCCTTTGCCCTGGAGTGAGACATCACAGGGTTCTAATAATAATTATTATTATTACATAGCAACTATTTAAGTTTCTTCTTAAACCCTTTCTGAAAATAAAGCTAAAATAGTGCCTATATTACATTTTCACGAAACATCGAAAGCAGCTAGATATTGACACTTAATTGTATCGGTTGTCTGTCTGTGAAGAACACTGATTAAAAAGGGGAGCTCCTTTAACAAAACTCAACGAAGATTTTCACGAAACTATCAAGTTACAAGCAAATCGGACTAATAAAAATCGAAGCCCGTTCAAGGCTCACTTTTCACTAACAAACTCTTCTAAAGATAACATCGAAAGGCCAATAAGCAATTGGAGATACGAACTTAAAACTTCCAGAAATCCTTGAAACACTCAAATCAAGATCGACACCGTATAACTAAGCCATTGTGCAAGTTCTTCTTACCAATAAATTGTGTCCCGAACCAATAGTTGGGAAGTTCCTCTTCATCGATTTTCTTACGTTCCGACCACAAATTGTGAAACTTACTCCACCATTGTTGTGGACGGTGCAATATGAACCGTCCGCTTGCAGATTGCAATGACTTTTGTAACTTTTGTCGCCATTGTCGGAGCGTGGTAGTGATCGCTTTGAGTGTAGTCGGCGTAAATTGAAGAAGTGTGGTCAGGCATTGTTGGTGTTACCGCCATTCATTATTTAGATCTTGCTGTATCTGTTCTGAACTTCAACGCGTTCAGACCTGTTGTTCGATTATATGGAATACTAGCGACCCGCCCCGGCTTCGCACGGGTGCAATCCTAATACTAAAAACCTTCCTCTTGAATCACTCTATCTATTAAAAAAAACCGCATCAAAATCCGTTGCCTAGTTTCAAAGATTTAAGCATACAAAGGGACATAGGGACAGAGAAAGCGACTTTGTTTTATACTATGTAGTGATGGGACATGGTAAACAAATATTAATTTTTGTTAAATATTTTTTTTTAAATCTTATAAACTAGTGCTTGATCGCGATCCCGCCTGATGGTAAGCAATGATGCAATCATTTGGTGGTAAAGCGGACTAGTTTATTATTAGCCTATTCACTCTAGCCTTGAAGACAGACAGACAGGAAGACCGCCGCAGGCAAATTGTTCCAGTCTTTCGATGTACGCAGTATAAAAGACGAGGAGAAACAAAAATAAATAGGAAGGTGCACAAAAATTAGATTCGGTATTAATACCGCAGCAGAAAATCCCAAGAGACTAACAATCACTTTTAACAAACAATCTCAATTCAAAACATTACCCATCCCTGCCAAGTTAATTACTACGCAAGATACCGTCCCCAGTTACGTATAAGAACATAAGGGGACCCAAATATCCCTGGTAATATTTTATTGCTAATGCTCTAACAAATATGAGCGAACACTTACGTATGGTGCAGACGGCCGCAAGTAATCCCATAAGCTGCCCTTAATTTGAATAGCGCTTTGCAATTGTGTACCGTTAAGAGTGGTTTGAAATGTGTGTGGGTATAATTTAGTTATTATTTGCTGGGTGATATTCATGACTGTGGTACTGTGGACTGTTTTTTAAGTTTATATATGACTAGCTGACCTGGCAAAAGGATACAAAGAAAAAAAAACGATGTTGGCTAATTCTTTCTACTGAATTCGCATCTCATTATCCGCCTAGCCTTTTCCCAACTATGTTGGGGTCGGCTTCCAGTTTAACTGGATTCAGCTGAATATCAGCGTTTTGGTACATGGAGCGACTGCCTATCTGACCTCTACAACCCAGTTACCGGGTAATACGATACCCTTTATAAGATTTTCGGGCTTCGACCTGCGACGACTGTCATTGATCCACAAATGTCAGCCGGAACCAACGGCTTAACGTGCTTACTGAAGCACGGAGAGGTCTCGGTATGTAAAGATTATCACCCATCCACAGACCAACCGCAGCAAGCGTAGCTTAACCTGACCGATGGACCTTTGCGATAATTTAATAAAAATCGGTCAAGCCATTTCGAAGGAGTATGGTAACTAACATTGTGACACGAGAATTTTATATACTATAAGAAAGATTACGCAACTAATTAGGGATAAAGAATATAAGAGACAAAAGGACGAAATCTAAATGAGTTCGAGAAATAAACGATTTGTAAAAATAATAATAAAACCCCTACGATAGGTTAGGCAGAACTTACAGAACACTATCCATCTTAAACCAAAGCAAAATCGAAATTTTGTCCTAGCCTAAACCTTCGAGCCAGTATATTGAATTTGTATTTGGAACTTTATTTCGTTTTAGGTAAAGTTCTTAATACTAAAAAAATAAAATTTAAGTAGCACCGAATTAAGCTGTATTTTTAAGAACTCCATTACTATAGAACCGCCGCCGATCCGAATTAGGAACTTGTCCCTTAGGCTTACCTGAGGGACAAGACTTTAGGTTAGGTTTAGGTCCATTTTAGGTCCGATCACAGCCTAATCTGAGCCTCAATCTTTATTTTTTTTTAACAATGATTGTCGCTGAGGTAAGATTGCGACTAGACTGAACATTTTAAATTACGGGAATTGATCTGATCAAAAGAAAACCATGTTTTTTATTACAATAAGAGTGTATTTGTTACGATTTCTGGGTACCAACATATTATGCTTATAGTATTCTCATTCTCCTAGAGGGACTTGTGGCTAAGTAATAACAGCCGAACGGGTTGATCGATCAGGTTAAGCTATGCTTGCCGCGGTTGGCCCATGGATGGGTGACCATGTTTACTTTCCAAGACCCCTCCGTGCTTCGGAAAACACGTTAAGCCGTTGGTCCTGGCTGTCATTTGTGGATCTATGACAGTTGTTACAGTTCGGCAGAAGCCCGAAAATCTTACAAAGGGTATGGTATTACCCAGTAATTGGGTTGTCGATATATGTATTGTATAATACTGGAATCTGGTTAGACTGGAAGCCGACCCCGACAAATATAGTTGGGAAAAGGCTAGCAGATGATGACTATTGCTATTCTCCTGCCGTCATCCTAATATATTTGCTATCGGCGCAGCATGTCTTATCTAATCATTCTCTTTCTAATCCATTCCACCATCTATTCCATTTCACCTTTCAAATAAACTGTCCACCGTTTCTTTAGTATTTCTATACTCTTTCAGCCATCATACTCTAAAACTTTCACCACGACATCTCCCTCATATTCACACATAATTACAACCTTCGTGCCCGTCTCATAAAGTCCACACAATCTGTACTAAGTAACAGAGTCAGCTGCTATGTGTAGTACAAAGCACTTAATAACAAGTCTGGGCTTAGTTAGGAAGCACTTTGCTACAGGTCGAGTTCGGTAGCACTCAATATGGGACACGAGTGAAACATTTAGAGAAAGGTTTCGTGTTGTTTAAAAAGGTTGGTTTGTTAATGTGTTTGCCTATTAAAGGTCAGGCGATTATACGTTCTATTTTAAAAACTTGTCAGTAAACCTGAAAGCAGATGGAATCAGATAAATGGAACCATTGAAACCACAAGATGGAAAAAGGCCCATCAGGGAAAAAGAAGTGTTGGAAGACCAATGAGACGGTGGGCTGAAGATATTATCCAAGTAGTTATAGGAAATGATTAGTAAAAATTTGGTAGAGAAAACTATGGAAAAAGATGGAGGAGGCCTTTATCCTTACAGGGGTCTATGTTTCAACCACAGATACTAATACTACTAATATAACTTAAGCAAACTTACTAACTACTAACAACATTCTAAATGTGTAGAAATATGGAATTAAATGACTTTATTAGTATTATTATCGAATAAATATGGTTTAAATTACTTTGAAAGAGATTTTTGAAAAGGTGGTCCTTTAACCGTGGAGACGCTCACTGAAATTCTGCGTATTGATCGGATCTGTTGTTGCACTTCAACAGCATTGCAGAATCGATTGCGTAGCGAAGTTAACACTATAAAACGATCGTCTCTTTCGGATGTTTAGCGTTGTCTGCCAGATCCGCGTCTCCGGATATACCTAGCCACCAGTATCCTGGAATCGTCGGAACACTCGTCGAACGGAAAAATGGCTTAAATTCAGTTGCCGAGCAACATCACACTATCGCATCCCTGATTGCAGTAGTGCAATCACTTAGAGGCTTAATTTGCAGTGGTATT
Organism: Busseola fusca; assembly: GCA_007844875.1. Taxonomy (NCBI): domain Eukaryota; kingdom Metazoa; phylum Arthropoda; class Insecta; order Lepidoptera; family Noctuidae; genus Busseola; species Busseola fusca. The sequence goes on along the minus strand of VKGM01003202.1, from coordinate 4,834 downwards.
CATTTTCAGTGTAGTTTTTCTTTCAGGAGTTGTTCACGTGTATACAATTCAAAGTCCAGATGGCAAATGACCCATATTTGTCTTGATCGGCCGTTTTATATCGTTCTAGGGTGGTGCAATTATTGACTCCTGTAATGCGTATTTTAACAAGAGTTATTTAAACGTCTCGTGGTGTGAAGGATTGTGTTATTTATGAAATGTAACTGTTGTTAATTGAGAGGTCATCAAACATACTTTCAGCAGATACCAATATTAACGGGTAAAATTTATGCGTACATGGATGGACGAACTTAAATGCTATTTTCGGAGAGGTGCGATCTTTGTGACACTGAGTGTATAAACGAGAGTCTGTCGAGGGAAATCGTTCCTGATATCTGTCAGTGCGACAATTCTAGAAACGCAATAAAGATAAAAAAAAAATTCAAAATACACGCTGTTGTTTGTATGATACTGACATGTGTCAAGAAGGTATCCTCTCGTCGGCCGCATTGTAACGCAAACCACAGGCAGGTCGCGTCTCACTTTTTTAATGAAATCGCGTTGCCCCGCGACACGTTGCGGACGTAATGGGCGATGGATTTATCAAAACATAAATATTATGCCTATATTACTTAACACCACACTTATATAAAGGTACCTACAGATATACCAACTTTTCTTTTTGGGTGGGAAATCATCAAATCACCTCTGCCGCTCTGGGCTGAGCGGAAGGGCAAATCAGACTTTTACTGACTAAAACCAGCCCGTGTTCCTTCATTTGCCTGTGCGCCAGGGGCCACGGTATCTCTTTCGAACAACCCGCGGCCCTGGCAGACCAAATCAAATCAAATCAAAGCATTTATTTCAAATAAACCAATTACAGGTACTTTTGAATTGTCAAATTGAATTGTTACTGACTGACCGACTCGGTCAGTCAATAAGATGAAGCTAGTCGCCCATTCCAAAGCGTGGGTCTCTATGGAGAAGAAAGGGCAAGAAACTAAACGGACACTCTTTTAAAATCATAAATTTGTTTCAGAATATTTGATTACATCATTCATGTTGAATTTATCCATGTGAGAACGATGCAGAAAGATGTGCAAGTTAATAGCGTCCGTTATATAAAACAAAAATACAAATTCAGAATTTGAAATAAGCCGTGGCAGCTAAGAGATGATCAGTCCCCACTGGCGGCGCCCGTTCACGAACATGACGCATAGATCAGCACCATTCAGCTCAACCATTTTGAAGGGAACTTAATGATCCAATACACACGCCATCACCAGCGAGACATTAGAGTGAGCATGACATACTCTCAACCGCCAGAGCACACTCAAGTCAATGAAAGACGTACCCAGTAAATGGTAGTTTAATAGCAAGTACATAGTGCTCACACGTACACTATGCTCAGATTACATCAATGTAATGATCCAAGTTATAGTGGGCGAACAGATTGCCGATAACTATTTGCCTAGACTTACACAATTGTTTGGCAAACAGAAAATTAATATAATCTCAAACCGTTCTTACCAAAGATGTAAACAACAATGGCCGCTCACAATTTTGTATTTTGTTTTAATGATGGGTTATACGTTCAGGGGGTAATAAATAATTAGTCCGTATTATCCCACAGCAGGGTAAAGGCCTCCTTTTCCTTTATTTACTTGATCCTGGTCCAATATCGATGTTACAATGATAATTATGTACCTACATTATTTCAGCGCATAGGGTAGATTAAATGATTTGAATTTTGATTCTTATGCAAGCTCCATGTTATTGTAATGAAAACCTTCCTAGGGAAATAATAAACAAGAACCTATAATAGACTACACGGCAATCAAATCGTGACATACCTATCTCCCAAACTATATGACGTATTTGTTTCCCAATTTAAGCCTTTAAATGTATAATTTCGCTTTCATCTATAATTTAAAGTAAATTCTCTCTGCCAACATTAGTACAATATTCTATCTACTCGCAGCTAAATAGAAGCCTTAGGTATTGAAATGAAACAATGAGTTTCGTAGACAATGTTCCTTTCAATCGATTCGGGTCAAAGCTTCGTTGGCTTGATCTGAGAGAGTTTTTAATTAATAGAACACAAGAAAAACGAAGTTTTATTGAAATTAGTTTTTATTCTTTCGTGTGATGGTGTTATTTTCTTTTTACTGCATTAGTTTTTGGATAGCTACCTAAACGAACAAGTTAATTCGTTCTTGATTCAAAAATATACGAGTTTTTTTTTCTGTAATTGAAGTGAAATTTAAGAGTCTGTGCTGTAGGGGGGTGTGCTATAGCCCCGTATATTTCATTTTTTTCCGTTATCAAATAGTTTACCTGTTTATTTACGTTTTAGTGTTGAATTACGTAGCAATAACATAGGAAAATCGCCGATGTTGCAGTTATAGCAATAGTTGATCATTTCAATTCGCCGATCCAGCATTGACGTTAATCGATGGTGTAGCTTGCACCATAGATTTTCATTATTCTTGTAAGAATAGGCATTACATATTCCTACTTCGATGTTGAATGAATAGTCGTAAGATAATTAATTATAATTAATCTCTATTCATTAAAAGTCATAAAAATAATTTCGGCTGCCGTAAATACGTTTCAATTGAATTTATTTTAAAACAACATCAGCTTTAAAACAAATTTCATTCGAAACACATCGCTAGTAAGGTACCTACGCCATAGTCTTTTAGCTTTTTAATTTTGCTAATTAGTTGTTTCTCCTCAAACAACTGCGGTCCCTTGCTATTAGTTGTTTGCAGTTGAGGTCATACAAAAAGTAATTGGTAGGTATTTTCTGGTTGTTAATTCTTTATTATAGTCAATGTACGCTGTTTGGCACTAAAATTCAGGTTTTTTTTTATTGAAAAAATAAAAATTCAGGTGGACCTTTAGCAAAATCTTTCATAGCCTATGTAGGTAATCTATAATATAAAAATGAATCGCCAAATGTGTTGCTAAGCGCAAATCTCGAGAACAGCTGAACCGATTTCGCTAATTTTTTAGGGTTCCGTAGTCAACTAGGAACCCTTATAGTTTCGCCATGTCTGTCTGTCTGTCTGTCCGTCCGCGGATAATCTCAGAGACCCTTTGCACTAGAAAGCTGAAATTTAGTACCAATACGTACATCAATTACGCCGACAAAGTGCAAAAATAAAAAGTGGAAAAAAATGTTTTATTAGGGTACCCCCCCTACACGTAAAGTGAGAAGTGATTTTTTTTT
>VKGM01003188.1:2072-14392 GCA_007844875.1 Busseola fusca | reverse complement strand
AGATAGTAGGGATCAAAACTTCATAAAAACTAATATAAAGATATATTAGTTATTATGAAGTTTTGTCTCATTATCAGTGTTTAGTTTATTAAGGTTGCTTATTGTGGGAAAGGATTATTTGAACAGAAACAACGTGCTATTCCTTCGCTCCATATATTTGTACTAAAAAATAACTTGCTTCTTACTTGTGGACTGTATAGGTATTTATTTATTTATTGAGGATCTCCAACAAAGGATACACATATTACAATAATAACGGAAGGCTCTCTTACGTGTGCTCCTTCAATTATAGAAGACCACAGCATGCACATATAACTAGGTGTAAAAATATTAGAAGCGTATACATAGGTAGATGTAATAGTTGGGCAGGTACATTCATAACTAATTTGACAATCAGGCTTTTCAGGATTTCTTGTTATCTTATTGTTTTATCAACATTTGATATAATAGTTAAAATTTTATAGCATTCTCAAACATTTTGTTCAGAAATACAGAGCAAGATAAAACCTGTCCAATAAAAATGCTATGTTTAAAGATGCACGTACGTTTAGTTATGATCCCGGAACCGCGACAGACATGAGCTCCGCGCATGCGCGCCGCCACACCAAGTATCTCTTACGAACACATCCTCCCATTAAACTTCACTATTTATTATCTACCAGCGTTTGCTTTTAACTTCTTTGACGTTAACGTAACGTTAAGCTCGTTAATCCATTTAATTGATATTGCACAGGACACCATTTACACACTGTCGCAAGGATGTTATTTTAATGCGCTCTTTATAGCCAGTAATGCGCCATATTTGATTTATTTCATCCAGACATCAAACGTATAACTACACTTCATTATACAAACCCAATTGTGAGTTCCTAATTAAAGAAACAACCTTACATAAATGGCAGTTGATGGCATCATATCTCAAAGCAGTTAAATCAGATCCAATTTTATTGACTTACGGAAAAATATTATTAATACTACGCGAATAAAATAAGAAATTAAGATAACAGTCGTAAAATGTTTCCCTCTTTATAAAGAAGCATAACGATCTGACGTTTATGAGTGCGAATGGGCCCAAGAGCCATATTAATCATTCTCATAACTGTTACACTGAAATTACAAAAGTGTTCTCTGTCAAAAGCTGTATGAAAAGCACGTTTTAAAACAAATAAATTTCTAGGAAGCCTCCTTAAAAGAAAAAAAGATACAAAGCAGTGAATAACTGAACCTTTTCTTTTTTTTGGACCTTTACAATGTTGGGTGGTCTCGAAATGGTACACATTAATCGACTAGTATTTTTATTTTTCGGAGTTCGTTTTTCATTGGTTGATGACGTCATAAGTTAGGATGGAAGGAAGCGCATGAGTGCAACTTCCGTGATTGCAACATCCCGTGGAAGGTGTTCTTGATCACGAAGATAATTCCGAATTTCAGAGTAACGTATTCAGATTAAAATTGAGGTTTTTCTAATTCAACCTTTATTTCAGATCAGTAGATCCATATAGTGTTGTTTTTTGTTAAGTAAGAAATCGACACAGCATCCTAATGGCGTAACAAATTATCAACCTCATTCTGAATTATTTTGAAAATGTTCAAATAACGTTTGTGCTAAATAAAGCAATTAATTTAGTTGAATTGTCAAAACAAAACCCATTGCTACTGATATTTTGTTACGCAATCACCCCAGTTTTTTTTTATTTTTTTTTATTGGCATATTTCTCAAATACCTTACAGTAATTGCATAAAGTATTCACAGTTTGCTTATACTTTGCCATTGTTGAAAACGTTTTCAACTGTCGACTGTTTGTGTTTAGTTCATGCTTTACGATTTGTTTTTTTAAACAATAAGCCTATAAAAGCTCTATACGTTCTTATCCAAACTTCAGTAGGCAAGACATATAAAAAGTTGCAAAAGGGCGGACGTAACAAAAAGGAAGCGACCGATTTTATTGAAGCACCTGCTTCAACACCAGCACAACACTACAACACATATAACGTAACTTTATTCGCGATGCTTCAAATATTTTAGGGCATGTGTCTAAAAAAGGATGAATTTTACCAAATTTGTAAATACATATAAGACCTTTCCTCTAAATAAAACGATTGAAATGTCAATTCATATGAAGTTGTCGGCTACTGTCCAAACGATACTAACACATTGAAAGGTAACTGCCTCCCAGACGTTATCGCGGAACAAAGCCGGCACAGTTAAACAATGCCGAAGGTCCCGAGTCGCCTAACAACTTAATTACGTGGCCCGCGGCCGCCCGTAAATATCCCTACGTAAAATTACGACCAATAAAATTAAAAAAATGTATAACATTTCTATTGACTCACAAAAAACGAGGGATCTGATTGTCCGGCCGCTTTTGTGTGAAGACGCCTTGCTGCGCCACGCTTGCCCATTGTGCCGGGACCCCACCCAACCTGAGCTTTTCCTCCTTTTGTATTGACGACGGGATGTGGTCGAGTTCTATGTAAACTGGTGTTTATTTGTGCAGCGTAGAGAATCATTATAGTACCTATTATTTGCGGTGCTTGAAAGGACTTACGGTACCTATTCGATCTGCTTGAATCAATTTACCTGTTTGGTATGAAGTCCGAAACACTAGTTGATATATTCTTGTTACTTTTTCATGAAAAATATCAAAGGACAACAAAACAACAGTCCAACAAAATAGGAACATATAGAAAGACATCGATGGAAACATGAATAAAAGGCTTATTTAATAATGTAACATTGTGGCACAATGTTCAAGTTCGGTCGTAATGCTAGTCCACGCGTCTCGTAACATGTGGTACACTACACTCGACCTACTAATGCTTAAGTAAACTCTCAAGTGCATGCCAATAAACTGAAAGATATAAGGTTGTATAGCCATAGCTAAAGTAGGCTTTAAATCCGTTCAGTGGAGACTCGTATAGGTGCAGTTACGTAGTTACGTCAGTCTGGTTCGAATGTCAAATGAGATGTGCCACACGTGTTATTTGTAACTGATACATAATACGGCACGGTATAATCTGTCGGTTGATTACACGGTGGCCCGGTGTGGGCAACGCCACAGCGCCCGCGCCGCCTATCTCAAACCTCGCTCGTTACCTCGGCTATGGGCTTTAGAAATGCGGCTAGTTTTTGTCCAAAAACCGGCCGCAAGCTCGATCGATTTAGCGACCATGACCGAAATGTTACACATTTCTCTTATTCGAACTTCGCGTTTGATGTAATCTAGAAGTAACTTTTCGTCTACTTTCGCTTCGGTAGAAAGCTATGGAACCAGTTCTGAACTATTGAAATACTTGGTTTGTGTCGCACTTGATGTGTCAATTAAAGATCCGGAGAGCGTGCACTAACAAAGTCGCGTCATGGCTGTGCGAGAGCTCGCGCCGTCCGCAAAGGACGCGGTTTGTTTATTCCGCCATCCATCTGTTGTCTACGCTCTGGCTAATTTGCATAGAGGGCCGGCGGGGTAGTGCGCGGGGCGAGGGCCGGACCACACGGGCTCGGCACGGCGGCGCGCGGGTGGGCACAACCACATGCGCGAGCACACGTACCGCCGCACTCCCCTCGTCCTCAGATCCTCCGCGACGTCATTCATTGCGATTGTCCACGCTGATCGTCCGCTACCACATCGAGTAGAAATGTTGTCATTATCGACGCACACGCATCGAGAATGCAATAAAAGGTTTAAGATTCGCATTGATTATTTCCAGCGTATGCGTACATTGATAGATTTAGGTACCATTCAACCGATCATTACGCATTGTGTTGTCAGAAGAGCTGATTGTTATGTTGACTTATGCAACGACTATGTGCGTTGGCCGATAAGCGCAAGTGTAGCTAAACTGTATAAAAGACACCGCCCCCGCAGGTCGCCGCGCGATAAGACACGATACGGTGCGGTGAGTGTGAAAGCTGTGCTCTGGTAGACAGTCGCGATAACCCCGCGCGACCTTGCGATGTTCCCGCGCTTACCGCCCGCCCTATGGCGTTGAACTATTTGTAGCGGAAATCTACTGTCTCCAACGTAAATCATTTAAACTGATGTTGTATAGAAAAGATGAGGAGAGGCATGGTTGCCATTCTCACAAGGCAAAAAGAGAGAAACACATTTTAAAACGAACGCGTGATCTTAATTTTGCCACAATATGTGAACAGCACTTGGCTAAGGGCATCGATAACGACACTTAATCCACGCTGACGCGATTCAACACAAGCGTGGTGCGATGCAACGTCGTAAATTGCGCCCACGACCTGGTAGGTGTTAAAATAGAGGCGCCCTGTGCGGCCCACCGGCCCAACGGCCCGCCACCTCGCCACCACGCTCGATTCCATTCCACTTGCTTTATGATAATCCCTAATATCCGGCACGAGTGGGGCTATGTTTAGCCTGAATGATTACGAAACTGACGCCCGCGCCCTTCACTTGGAACGACACTTCCAATGTTGATTTTTCTACGTCGATAGTTTTAACTGACGCTTACATTTTATGTGGGTTTGTTGGCTAAGCTAAACGAACATGCGTTTTACGAGTCTTGGAATATCACGGAATATGGCTGTGCGTGAAATAATAGTTTTTGTTGTGCTTCGAGCCGGGTGATTATATTATCTAGGTATATTTTTGTGAATGTCAACACGCTCAAATGTGTGTGTAAGGTTCTTTTATTTTATTTTGTTATCTTCGGGAAACTTCGACTTTGGCATTAGATTGAATTGTAGTATTAAGTGATTCCGTCGCATTTGTATATATACAAATAATAAAAACTTTAACTAACACAAACTGTATACATTAACACGCAACCATTAGCGCTGTGTCACGAACTAAAGACATTTTTCAAATTCCTGTACCTGGAGCCTTCATTTCACGGAGTTTATTTTGGAACAGAAAAACTTTATTCTTTACCTTTTCTCTTAAACCCGATAGTATTATAGTAGTGTTAAATTGGGTTTGAGGTTGGTTATACAGTTTGGCCTAATAATCTTGTTAACATTTAATAAATCAAAAACCTTCTCGTATTTTTAAACTTATTTTGAAACGTTTGTCTGTACGGTAAGCATCTGAGATAGGTAGTACCTACCTCAGATTCCGGCCGAACAAATCGTTTTATTGCAAAAACTCAACAATTACTCAGTTTTTTTATAATACCGTTGATTGCTACCCTCTGATATCGTGTATGTTACCTGTATTATACGGTAGAATTCGATTGTAATAGGATATATATATATATGTACATTACACAGTTACAGACAACGGTGCGAGGTGCACAAAAAGTCTTGGCACGTTTCATCAGATTTTTTGTTCATACTCGTTTTGTAATCTTTAATGCTTATTAAGCTCATTTACATACAAAGTGTTCCGCGAAATGTTGATGGCATTAGCATTAGTACAATATCTGTAGCTGTGAACAAATGACTGGCGACTGACAGGTAGTCTGGGAACATTAACATTATTGCAATTGCAACACTTGCCGAGTAACCAGAACCACCAAGGAGAATACTCAGTAGTAATATTATACTGACACTAAACAGTTACCTATGGAAAGTTACCTATCACTAATTATGCGTTAGTCATGGCCTTTAAACTTCACATGTAATTACTGTATCTACAATTGCTGTAGCTATGTGTATAGAGCTATGCAAGCTAGCAAGTGTTAATCGTACGGTGTTCTGCTCATTAAAGGTAACAACCGTGAAATTGGTACACTGACCCTACTAGTAACCACTGGAAATAAATCATTAGTGTTGGCAATATGCAAATAGCGTTGTTGTTTATTTGTAAGTTGCCTGCTCATTGTGCTGCGTGCGCTTTCTATGCACTACATTGACCGGTCACGCTATAAATTAGCGACGAAAATAAAATAGCATTCCGAGCGAGGAGCGAGGGCGTTAACTGCCACTGTTTCACTGTTCCACGGAACACATGTGAGAAATAGTTCCAATGTGGGACCGGGTTTCAAGTGTCTAAAGTCGCGGTAGAACTATTTTGAAAGAAAGGTTTCCGAAGTGAACGCGCTTGAACTTTTATAGAACTTATGAAACATTTTTCTAAAGTGTTTCAACTGCTATAAAACTATTTTTGTTTTTTGAACACAGCACTTATATTTTTGGCTTTAATAACAATGTTACGAGCCAAGCCTTGTGTTGTGTAATCTCTAAAGGCAGAATGTGCGTGCGCGCAAATACGCATAAGTATCCTGCTGTTTTCGTTATTATTCTGATGAATTTCCAAATGTGTACCCTGAAGCACAGCAATGCACTTGATTTATACATTTTATATCCACATAATATACTGTGTCTTCACAACATAATTTAAGGTTAAGCGTACCTGTCAAACCTTTTTTTATTCTAACACGTCGCGCACCTAATTCGGCACAAAAAATGTTACGAACCGGCTTATAAATCAGAGGGACGGGTGTTAATTGGACCGAATTCTCTCGCCGATTCGCTGACAACATGCGAAATGACTCCGGCTTTACATGCGACAATCACGAACCTATTTCAATTTATGTTGAGTAAAGCCGTAGGAAACAGTTTAACATTTAAATAGTTGGATTACTATAATAAGTATTAAAAATACTTGTTTATTTATAATTTTATTTATATTAACTTAATAAATAAAACTTCAACACGTCAAAACGCAATAAGTAAATGGGGCGTTAAAACGTTCAGCATCTGTTTTAATTAAAATAAATGTGGACTACTCCTGATTAAAGGGTGTCAGGCAACGATGGTGACAGTTGGAACACAGGGGCGTCAGATAGGAACGCGGTAAATCACGGGTCGTATGTGTTAAGTATCGCCTCGCCGCACAGCTTCTCCTGTGGTACAAATGTGTCGACACACTGTAAACGCGCGTAGATGGGGCGTTCAGGCTATATTTGGAAGTTTTACTGGCTTTGCCTATCCCCATTTGATGAGGAGAAATGCTACCGTTTCCACTCATGATAAATCTTATTATTGCTAAGTATAAACTTGAGCGTTATCTTGTTCAGTCAGAATAATATTAATTTCCAAACTGAGATACGTTAAAACAATTTTATCAGAAACGTCCCAAAATAGAAATTACCAAAATATTTTGTTATCTACCAAAATTAATCGCAGGAATGTAAATAAATAATCTTGTAGGAAATTATCTGTACTTGTTACCAACGGGGCATATGAAAAGGTACCTGAAGTAAATTAAGATATCTCTGCACTTAACGAGTGTCGCGTTAAACACACGATTTATTTTTAATGAACATATGAACAGCACGCAATAAAGCAAATATAATTCAATGCAAAGTTAATTCAATACAAAGTTAATTAGTTATCCGTCGATACATAATAAAAGTTTTTGTTGGACTCGCAAATTGAGCGCTAATTTGACATTGATATGCAGTCGTCCACTAGAGCGGATGCTTAAGATATAGTTTTAATAGAATCGCGATTAAACATACTTTTTTAATGATGGTTTTTGATAACTATTCATGCTACCGAGACCTCATTCAGCTATTTAATAATAAGCATTCCTATATCTAAGCTTTTTCTTTTATTTGTTATAGAGGGGGGTCGATTAGAAGCAGAATTAAAGTACACAGCAAAAGCTCTAGGAGAAGCTGACTCCTCAACGCACCAGCTCATCATACAGACTGCCAAGGACCCTGACGTGTCTCTACTGCACGCAGGGGCGCTGCTCGAACACCTAAAGGTAACTTTCCACATAAATCTGAAGTTTATCGTTGTTTCAAGTAATATCATTGTGAAACCGTTATGGCTAGAAACCTTCAAGTTATAGCTACACGTGGTTTTTAGTTTCAAATCGTGCTAACACACAAGACACGTAAATTACGATGCAATCGAGTATACATGCAAATGGAAAACTTATACGTCAGATGGACAATATACTACCGCGATCTTTTGTCTTTTCTTGACCACGATCCCGCCTGATGGTAAGCTGTGATGCAATCAATGGTGGTAAAGCGCACTAGTTTATTATTAGCCTATTCACTCTAGCCTTGAATTGTAACAACTTTTTTGACTAGTTTATTATTAACAAATACCATTACAACAATGCATGATAACCAGCGTGTTGGTTTCATAAATCCATGTTATTACTCCAGGTGGTCCACGCAGCAACTCGCGTCACAGTTCATATGTACGACATTGAGTGGAGGCTAAAGGACTTGTGCTACAGCCCTAGCATACCCGATTTCGAAGCCTACCACATCGAGAAGATCATCGACAACATCATTCCATGCGCGATCATTACGCCGCTCGACTGCTTCTGGGAAGGATCCAAGTTATTAGGACCTGACTATCCAATTTATGTTCCGTGAGTACCTTACTTTAGATGGCAGCTTTCAAGATTATTTCGTACCAATATTGAGCGTGAAATTCATAAACAACTTTACTCCACAGTGGTCTTCAGCACAAATTACAATGGACACAGTTACACCCCCAAGAGGTTTTAGAAGAAGTAAGGAAGCTGAGGTTCCAGTTCCCGTTCAGCACAATGGAGGCTTACATGAAGAGAGCTGGCATCACCTCCGCCTACATGAAGAAGCCGTGCCTCGACCCCACCGACGCCCATTGTCCAGACACGGCACCCAACAAGAAAACAGGCAATGTAAGTATTCGCTATCATCTTTTTCCTGCCATTATCCCAATTTATTTGGGGTCGGCGCAACATGTCTTTTTCTGCTGCATGCAATTGCCTTTCATTCATCCCTTTTGTGGCTCAACATTCTGATCCATAAAAGACAGCATGGTTAGACCAACAATGATTTTGTATATCTTCCCCTTAGTTTAAGGGAAATGCGGGAGTCGCAGATTTTTCTCGTGACCTGCCGCCATTTTATCCATCCAGTGTTAATTCAGTGCTTCATCGTCCGATCTACTTCGCAATCGCTTTGCACGAGTAAACCGAGATACAAAGTCGGAGCAGTCTTAGATAAGAGCGCCATCAAGCGCTATGGCTCTAGAACTGGAGAGACCGCCGAAATCGCAGGCCATATGTGAAGTTTTGGTTCTGTATTTTCATGCCGAAATTTTCCAGCTTCTGCTGCCATTTCTCCAATCTGTTCTGGATCTCAGATCCATCTTCACCAACAAGAACAATGGCATCGACAAACAGCATGCACCAGGGTGCCTCCTCCTGGTATGTCCGACAGAGCGTTCATAATCAACAGGAAGAGATAAGAACTTAAAGCCGATCCCTCGTGCAAGCGTACAGCCACACTAAACTCGTAGGTGTTGCCAGCAGCCGACCGGACGTAGGTACGACATCGACTGCAAATAGCACGAATTTACTCCACATACTTCCTGGGCAAACCTTTCTCTATCAAGGCCAACTGCAGCACATCTCAAAGATCATAAGCTTTCTTCAGGTCAATGAATACCATCTACATCCAGTTCTTGTTTGCACGTCTTCACTTCTTTCACCATTGTCGAAGTGCTAGAGTGGCGTACATTGTTCCTCGACCTGGTATAAGTCCAAACTTGTATGTGATAATCTTACTCTCCTCTCGCAGTCTTTTCTCTGTTACTTTCTCCCATACCTTAATACCGTGTGACATGAGCGTTATCCCTCGATAGTTGCTGCAAGTACAGGAATGCAACAACTCACCTTTATTCTTAAGGATGGGTGAACTATGCACTATTATTGTGGATCCCTCCCATGCAACAACTTATTGAAGAATAAAGTCAGCTACATACTCCATGTTCTTTTAAACACTTTCATACTTCTACTAGTATATCATCTGGACCCATAGCCTTCCTGCCTTCCTATTCATACCTTGAATGCCTTTCTAATACTTCATCCATGCTAATTTGTGTAATGTGTGTATGGTAACTATTCGCTAATGCACCATTTTATAGTTCTCAAAACTTCAGGTAGTATTAATCTCCTTTGTATAGTTAGTTGTGTGGACCATTTGTTACGGCTCCGTGAGAGACACATTAGGGGACCATTACGACAACTCCCGGACCTTTTATGAAGACTTCAATTTACGACAGTTTTACTGGCACATAAATAAAGCATGTAGGATCACGACAAATAAAATATCTTTATCGAGACGAACGCATAAAGTTTAAATACTTTCCATAATAATAAAATATTTTTGGAAACAGTAATAAGGCAGGATGAAAGCGGTCGCCGCCGGGCAGATGTGCGACTACCTGCCGCCGGGGCTCCGCCCTGCGTGAAAGTTATGTTTCGAACTACGTGATAACATCATCACCAAATATAGGTTTCGCAACTGAACCTTTACTCGCTACTCATTAATTTTGTTTTGACACTTTATTTTTTCAATAAATCAGTTGTTCGTTTCAATCGTGAACGGTTCTTTAAGCAAACAAATTGTCTTTAACAAATAGTACATTCGTGGCGGGTACTCAGTTGCATTGGTTTGGTTTTTGTGAGTTCGCTGAGTGTCTGTCGCCACCCACGTTCGGCGAAGGGTCGGGCGCAGATCGGGCGCGCATTGTTCGGTGCGCCCGCGCAGCCGGACCGCCGCATTATACGGGCGCATTGTACACGCTTCAATGGGCTTCGTTTGCCGCAGCTATCGCCATCACAATGACACTATTATATCAATAATGCTCACCAGCCGATGGAGGCGAGTACTTCCACGGAATCCTCATAAATTTTGAAGTTTACTTTGTTTCATTATCTTTGTCATTATTAATGACGTTCCAGGAATTTATTTAATTTGTTAACTGTATATTCAATTGGTTCTTCAAAAGGCTGTTTGATGTTTACAAACATGAGTTATAAAAGAACAACTTTTAACTTGTCTACAACAATCCTTTTCATTTACAGATTCCAGATGTAGCAGCAGAACTATCCCACGGGTGTTACGGTTTCGCAGCAGCATATATGCAGTGGCCAGAACAGCTGATAGTAGGTGGCGCTACCAGGAACTCCACGTCAGCCCTGAGGAGTGCGAAAGCGTTGCAGACGGTGGTGCAGCTGATGGGCGAGCGAGAGATGTACGAGTACTGGGCAGACCACTACAAGGTGCACCATGTCGGCTGGACGCAAGAGAAAGCCGCTGCCGTCTTAGATTCATGGCAGAGGAAGTTTGCTGCTGTAAGTTTACAATTTTCATTTTTATAAATTGAGACAAGATATTTCTAAAATATGATGATCATGATTGCTTATTCTGGACAGTTTATCTATTTTCTTTCCTTGTTTTAGTTATTTCTTTAACAATTTGGATTTCAAAATTTTATAGAAAAAAATACAAAATTTGAAAATAAAATATGTCGGCCTAAAAGTAACGGTTTTCTTGCTTATTTGTTTAACCTCTACATAAAGTTTTGTATTTGATCAGCAATTATTGCTAGAGTTACAAGTTTTCCACTAAATCTTAGATTTATATTATATTGCGTTAATTTCCAGGAGGTGCGAAAGATGACAGTGACGGAGTCTGTGTCGCCTTCATATACTTTCTACCCATTCTCTACGTCAACACTAAACGACATTCTAGGCAAGTTCTCCGAACTGTCGTTAAAGAATATCATGTTGGGATATATGTTCATGGTAAGCCACAATTTCACAATTCTTTTTGCACTTTTCTAGTTAATTATATTATTTTTGTTGCACCTGTTTTGTAGGCATTATTTTAAGTTTGTTTTTTGTTTCTTTCAGTTAATTTATGTAGCCGTGACACTAATGCAGTGGCGTGACCCCGTCCGCTCGCAAGCCGGTGTGGGTATAGCAGGGGTACTGCTGCTTTCGATCACTGTCGCAGCCGGATTAGGCTTTTGTGCTTTGTTAGGTGATTATTATTTTATTTTCGTCCTTTTTTCACACGCACACGTGTTGATTTTATATAAAAATAATATCTTTTTCACAGTTTATTTTTTATCTAAGATGACAAAGCCTATTTACTAACTTTTTTATTCAATCCACAGGAATTCCATTCAACGCATCCAGTACGCAAATAGTGCCGTTCCTAGCGCTAGGGTTGGGCGTGCAGGACATGTTCCTTCTCACTCACACGTACGTGGAGCAAGCGGGAGACGTGCCTCGCGAGGAGCGGACTGGCTTAGTTCTCAAGAAGAGTGGCCTCAGCGTGCTGTTGGCTTCACTCTGCAATGTCTTGGCCTTCCTGGCAGCAGCGTTGCTGCCGATTCCTGCTCTGCGTGTGTTTTGCTTGCAGGTAAGATTGTATATTAATTTTATGACTTGTTGAATTATTCTAACTCTTGCAATTCACACTAAACTGAATCATATTTTTTTAACAGTTGTAATTTTTAAGACTGCATGTCAATCAATATTTTGGATATTGATTTCACCTCAAGATGAAACATATTTTATATAATCACCCAATGTATGCCCGCC
>VKGM01003187.1:4683-16685 GCA_007844875.1 Busseola fusca | reverse complement strand
ACATACTTGAGTTATTGTTTTTATTTTTAATGTTATTAATTAGTGCTTGACCGCGATCCTGCCTGATGGTAAGCAGTGACGCAATCGTTGATAGTAAAGCGCACTAGTTTATTATGAACCTATTCACTTTAGCCGTGAAGACACTTAAATTGTAATCAGACTGGACGACCGCCGCAGGCAAATTTTCACCAATAACAAAGTGACATAGCTTTTTTTTTTTTTGGGGTGGTGGTAAATCATCAAATGACCTCTCCCGCTCTGGGCGGAGCGGAAGGCGTGTCAGACTTTTACTGACTAAAACCCACCCCTGTTCCTTCACCTGCCTATACGCCCCAGGGACCCCAGGGGCTCTTTTTCATGCACTCCACGGCCCTGGGGCAGGCATCGGTTCTTATGGACCCCACGCTATGCTGACTGCAGCTCTATGATGCGCGCGCGGAACAAGATGCGCCGTCGACCCGGGCCTGGTCCTTACCGGGCGGCGAGCTACCCATTGCTTGCCGCCCGCAGGCGCGGGCCTACGGTGGCCGGGAGTTTGGTGCCATCTCCCGACGACCAGGGCGTCTCCTGCGGCGGCTAGGGGCGTGAGGACGCTGCAACTGCCTCTTCCTACATAGCTCTCAGAATAAGCAAGCTGAAGTGGCGATGGGCCAGCCATATTAGCCGTAGAACCGATGCTCGTTTAGCTAAACGTGTTCTTGAGTGGAGACCGCGAATCGGTAAACATAAGGTGGGACGCCCTCATGCTAGGTGGAGCGACAATCTTCGCAGGATGGCTGGTAGCAGCTGGATGAGAGTTGCCGAAAATCGAGTTGAATGGCGTGTAATAGGCGAGGCCTATGTCCAGCAGTGGATTGCTATAGGCTGATGATGGTTGATGAGAGAACTGGTTTATTTTTTGATAACCGATAAAATGGTATAAATATTTTTTTTTTGTACAGATAATGGTACAGACCTTTTCGAGAGCGAGTCCGACTCGCACTTGGCCGGTTTTTTAACTAATGTTTTAAACTGGTTCAATACCATAACTACAGAAACAATTAAAAAGCCATTGCTTCTCGCGTTGATTCATGTTCTGGTTACATAGGGTTAATCGCTTGGTATACCCAGATCTTTGATGCTGCCAATCTTAATATCATTATGCTGGTTAGACTTTTTTTTTGAGATTAGCATGTTCAAACAATCTCTCGTGCTTTACTGTTAGTATAGATTGAGCGCACAAAACAGATGATAAAAAGCATTTCACATTAATTTTCTATCTTGCTGGCTTTTTAATTAATAATTATGTGCCAATTCTTTAATTACTGACAACACTGAGATGATACAGCATAAGGGCTGATGTTTCCATTAAATTAATTTTTATTCAAGGAATAACATTGACAACTGACAGATTTTGTATAGAACTGTTCAAAAATTCAAAATTATTCATGGAAAAGAATATAGGTTTTGGTAAAATCAGCCCTTAATAGAATATTATTGGAACTATAAGTACAATGAAACAATATTAGGAATTAATCAAAGCAATATTTATTTCAAATATTTGTTATTAAATTAATAAGAACAAAATAACAAAATATGTTAACAAACATAAGTATCTATTCCTAAGTCACAAAAGCTTGGATGACAATTAAATAATATGATTTGTTAAGTCTATTGAATAGGACATGAATTTTTGTGAATGTAATGAGATCTTCATACAGTCTTATTCTTGTTTCATTATTTTTTACTATGTTAAATATGATACACAAATATATATGTAATGCTCATTAAAAATATGGAATATGTTTAAATATTACTTGAAAGACGAGAGATTATATAAAATGAAGTGCGTATGTGACTTAGACAAAAACAAAATTAATTTGTTCACAACAAACACTGGGGTGCTAACTTTAGGGTAACCATAAAAATCATTAAAACTCTCACAGTTTGCTAACATATTGATTAATGTTATCAAAACAATTGTCTAATTCAGATACAACATGTATCCAATATTTGTACCAATTCTAAATATTTTTTGAGCAATTCGCTTTAACATTAATGAAAGTAGCTGCACTATCATTATCATTGGGGTGGATAATACATGCAAAAATTAACCCAAGTACACTGAGGAGCTAGGAACATTTAGAATCAGCTTCTACACTTAAATCCATGCATCAGTATAAATACACTGAAAATACATTATTCAACATTCATTAAATCACTTGAATACTACTTTTATATTTCTAACCAACCGCCCCTCAACTTAGAGTAAATACGATTCGAAGGTCATCACACTAGATTTTGAGGTGGTTGTTTGCAATTGCTTGACTGGGTGTCATTCATCGACTTGTAGCTTCTGGATGCGCGTGGAGACGCAGTCCATGTCGGGCGAGGGCTCGGCGGGCGCCGGCGCTTCCGCCGCGAGGGCCAGGTTCTCCAGTGACTGGCAGCGCTTCGCCGGACTCTTCGCGCACTCGTGGTTGTACCCGCTCGTGGATGGCTCTAACAAACTGTTTTTGAACTCGCACCCGCTATCGCTCACGTCATTACTGATCGCATCCGAGTTTTCACTCTTAGTTCTGTGTCTAATTGGCAATACGTATGGGCAGAGTCTGTTTTTGTTAGTCGCTCTCTTCATACAATATCCCACGGTCACGTTAGACACGTATCGCGTATTGAGACGCATCACGCTGTAGTTTGACTTAGACTCGCGTAAATAGTCGCGACGCGCTTCGGTTATTGCACTTAGCATGCCCAAGTCCTTCAAGGCTTTATCTAAATTGTCCAGGTTCATGTGGTGAGTGTTCTGTGAACAACGCGACAAAATGAATAATGCGATCTGTCGTCTTACCTATTATTTAAATCCCCTGGTGGTACATACACTTTTTTCGAATTCATTACATTTCATCCTGGATTAGATCTAGGCAGAATTCAAGAAATATACATAGAAAACAGTGAAAATAAACACCACAAAAAAGTCATAATAAGGAATGACAAGCACAGTCGCGGGTTGCCAGATAATATAAAAAAGTATTTTTACTGTGATTATGAGAGAAAAAGAAAAAAAAATTGCCTGTCTTATATTTGCTCAGACCAAAGAGTATTGTATAACAATAATGTTCAGACTTTTCATATTTCTTTAGAGAATTCTCTCTATGAACTTTGTCAGTCAAATTTACGCCAAACTGTGCATCAAGGTGGCAACTATACGGAAATATATAATATTATGTAGGTACTGACAAAATTATATTATGGCTGAAATATTAAAGGAGTGGCTAACAGAAAGATTGCAGCGTCCAATATCATGGGAAGCCGACGACTTCGGACAAATGATGAAAAACGGTTATGTGATTGCTAATGTACTCAACAGCTACAATATTATCAATGATGAAAAACATTTTCTAATAAAACCTAGTTGTGCACATGAGGATATTAAAAGCAATTGGAAATATTTATCAGAATGGTTAGTAGACTTAGACGTGCATTTAAATGCTCCTGATCTTGAAGATATTATGGATGGCAAAGGATCTGCGATACTTCGTCTATTCTACCAAATGTTCCTTCATTTAGACAAAAGAGATCGCACAAACTTTATAAAACGAGAAAGACAAATGGTTTCTGCTTTAGTAGAGAAAATTGGACACAGGTTTAAAGTAGAAAATATTCCTGAAGAACCAGAGTCAATCGTCGATAATCTCTCGAAACCCTTACTAAATGAGAAGCATTTCATAGAATGGCAACAGAAGAAAGCTGAACAAGTTAAAGACACTTATGACTATATAAGACATAAGTACTCAAAAATTCTTAAAAACATAAAAGAAGCAAATACTCCGATGTGCTTTAAGACTGTACTGCCATCAAAATCAACGAACAGTGATCGAAAAGAAATGGAACAATTTGCTTTAAGGTATCCTTGTAAATTTGAAAATTTTACTTATGATCAGCTTCTTGTTTTAGAACAAAATGCTATAGATCAAAGATCTTCAATTTCTGGGTCCGATTGGACTAAAAAATACATGGATAATCTTCATTCAAGAATGCGTAAGAAATCGGATTCCGAAGAGTTCCAAAATGAACTTAGACATGTTATAAGTGGTTCCATGTGGGACCTTTCTATTGCTGAGGAAGAAACTAAGATGGACACTGAACTTGCTAAGAAAGTAATGAAACTGTCCCAATTTGAAAAGCAAATGTGTACACAAATAATGGAAACAAAACAACAAGCGCGGAATTTAGTCAAGAATAGAGTTCAAGCTGAAAAAGAGTTTGCGGATCAAAGAAGCCAGCAGTTTGATCAGTTTCTTGATAATATCAAAGAACAAATAAATCTAGAAAAAGTAGAAATTGATTTTGAAAAAGAGAGACAAATGTTGCTTCACAAGAAATTATATGGAGAAAAAATGAGAAGGAAACGTCTGTATTATTATGAAATTTGTTATGATACGATGTTATCAATAGTGGACTACGCAACGAAATATGCATACTTTAAGAAATTGATGGGTGACGAGATTCCTGATCATTTTATTCACGAATGGAAAATTTTGTATTATAAACAACAGCCAATTTTTGATATTTTGGAACCTACTGAAGACATTTTGAAAGAACGCATGGAAGAGGAATCTATTCCTGAAGAAGAGGAAATTATTAGGCTCGAATTAGATCGACAAGAAGCTCAAAACGATAGCGAATTTAAAGAATATCATGATTATTCTTATCCATGGACTTTGGATATATTAATACCTAACTATGACCCTGAGTCTGAAGAAAGAAAATACGAATATTTGGGGAATCGCATATTAGGTCATTTGGTTTACACTTTACTTGGAATAAAATATCCATATCCACCTCCATTACCACCTGCTGAGTTGCCACCATATTCAACAAAATCTGTAGTACGTGGCCTCCCAGATAGATCTATAACTGTTCCAATGCAAATGTTGCTCAAATCGCGAAAAATACACGTTGTTCGCCTTGAAAGCTCAATTAATTTTTGTCTAAGAAAATTTAAATCTGAAATGGTAGGTTGTGTTGATATTGATCTGTCGTTTGATAAGTTTATGTCAGTTGCTCCCGAGGAGGAAGATAAGGAACTAGTCAGATTAATGAAATTGGATGATGAAGCCACGAGCAAAATTTGTGATTTAGCCGTCAGTGCTATGATAGGAGTAATCCCGGCAAATACCAAACAAACACAAACACCAAAAACATTACCAGAAGAAGAAATCAAATTGTCTCACTCTGCTGATCTAGGCAGATATGCATATGACTCTTTAGGTATAGGTGAACCGTTAACTGATCATCTCTTGGCAGCAATGATAGTTGAATACCTTAAAGATCAACAAGACATTAATGGTTTTGTAATTATTAACTACCCGAATACCTATAGAGAAGCACAAATTTTGGAAGAGACTTTCTCTGGCTACACTCCACCCAATGAAGCTGAACTACAAGAAGATAGGGACGATATTTACCTCGAAGAGTGCATTGCAAGGCATCGTAAAAAAGAAAAAGATCCATATAAAGAACTAAGAGTATCTAAACTTGTAAGCGATCCCCATAAGAACAAACTTGATAAACCGTTTGAAAGTTATTTCACAAGTTATCTACATCTTAGAGAGACTGAAGATATTTTGCAAGAACTTGTCATATGGGATTTAACAGAAGAGAATTCTGAGTTGATTGACCGTTTTTACGCTGTGCTAGGTATCAATTATAGTATGTACTATGAAGCCATAGATAAGGAATTTTTGTCTCAAATGTGTAAATATATCATTGGTGATTTCTTAATGCCTCCACAATCATCAGAGGCACTGTTTGGTAAAAATGTTCTAAGTAATCTCGAATTTCCGTCATCCGACGACAAACGAGCAAAACTTAAAGTAGTTAAAACTGAAGTGAATGGGAAATCAAAAGACAAATTACGCCGTGGTTCAAAAATTAGTAAGAACTCATCGCTGACGATAGTGAAAGAGCCTTCCATGGAAGAATATCCTGAGGATGCTGTTGCAACTATAGAGGAGCTACCTGGGGAAGATGCTGTAAGCAAATCGATAACTAATGAAGAAGTTCACTTATTGGCTGGCGAAGAAGATTGGGATTATGGCGAGATAGCTATTGCTGAGATAATAGGAGTTGCATTGGCGACTTGTTGGCAGGCAATTGAAAAGGTTTACATTAGAGACATGAAGGAATTGTTCTTTGCAAAGAGGTTACAGATGAACTGTTTGATTCCATACACAAGATACATTAAGGATAAAATGGAACAAATAATTACTTTACCCTCTTATAAACAAGACCTTGTGTGTACATTTCAAAAAGAGTACAATGACTTTGAAAATGATTGGCGAGACGTTAACGTGACAAAAAATGAATGGCACTGCCGGGTTAAAGAGTTACAAGATCGGTTATATCATATTTGCGATGAAAGAAAATTACACGCTGAGAAGAAAAGATATGATCTAATATGCGATAATTGGGCTATGGAAGAACTGTTAACCCTTGTAAATACCTACATATCATGCATGCAAACGGAACTTAACAGGTAAAGCATGTTATAAATTTCATAGACAGGCTGGATTTTTGAGACGGGGTAGTAAAGACAGGTGTCTTAGCCGTTGTAGCCACAGGAAAACGGTCTTAGTACACTGTCCTTGACATATAAAAAAAAAAATGCACTGTCTGCAAGAAAATGAACCATTTTCACAAAACCTTTTTTTGATCCTTGTAAGAAACAGGATCGATATCGTGTTTCTTACAAGGATCAACCAACTCGCGTTTGATAGCCCAATTCTCGAGGAAGGTTGGCATCCTACTACGGAATTTAGAAACCGAGCAAAAGGGAACGAAATACGCTTAACGAAAACGATGTCCATGAAGTTTCTTACCCGTTCCTCTATTGGTACCTACTACGCTTTAATGGGCAACTACCTTCATCTTTCTGACTGGTCGACCATTTTTTATTTTGGTGGGTGGGAAATCATTTTTTTTTCGTGTAGGGGAAATCATCAAATGAACTCTCCCGCTCTGGGCGGAGCGGAAGGGCGTGTCAGACTTTTGCTGACTAAAACCCACCCGTGTTCCTTCACCTGCCTATGCGCCCCAGGGGGGGTCCCTGGGTCCGGTTACTGTGTTTGTCAAACGCTCCACGGCTCTGGGGCAGGCATCGGTCCTTATGGACACCACGCTATGCTGACTGCATCTCTTTGAGGCGCGCGCGGAACAAGACGCGCCGTCGACCCGGGCCTGGTCCTTACCGGGCGGCGAGCTACCCATTGCTCACCGCTCGAAGGCCCGCGCCTACGGTGGCCGGGAGTTTGGTGCCATCTCCCGACGACCAGGGCGTCTCCTGCGGCGGCTGCTAGCGGCGTGAGGATGCCGCAACTGCCTCCTCCTCACGCGCTCCGCCTCCTCCCTTGCGAGCATTACTGCCTCGCAGAAGGAGGCGACGGCCTGCCATGCACTCTCGCTCCGGACCATAGCCTGGACCAGGGCCGGACGCGAGAAATCGCCGCTGCCTATCGCCGCCATGAGGACACGGCGGTGCTCCACCCAAGCGGGGCAGACCTCCACCGTATGCTCCACCGTGTCTTCAGGGCGATCCTCAATGCGATGGGTAGGGTGGCAAAATTTCACACGGACGAGATGGCGGGCGGAAGCTAAGCCGTCTTAAATCCGTTTTTAATTTTGTTTTTTTTTTTTGCGTTTTCTGACTATTCTAGTACTCAAACATCAGTTGGTCTGCTATAATTTTTTGATCCTTGTAAGAAGCAGAAACGATGGCATCAATTTTTTTTTTGACGTGACAACGTCTTATAATTCGATGGAACCTGCTGCACGTACGAAAAAACATGACTCATGCAGCGTTACCTCGCTATGCGGCGTTACCTCGGTCTGAGGCGTTCCGTTACCACGTTCAACTATCGTCAGTAAACCGACTTTACAGAAAACCAATTTTTTTTTTTTTTTTTGTTAAAATTGCCCATTTTCTTTCTGACTTACAATTCTTTCGAAATCAGATCAAAAGTAAAGGTCACTCCTAAGACCATTTTCCTATAGCTATGGCGCGTAAGATATCTGCCCTTCCTGCTCCATCTCCTCTCCCTCCCACCTAGTAAGAAATGTGAGTAGACACCTCTTTAGGAAAAACACACGTGATTAATATAACACATTTTTTATTTACACAATTTTGCCTTATTTCAGATCAATTTTGACATTTCAAGCACTTCATGATTTTTATTTAGCTATGATCAAACATGTTCCACCAATGGATAAAATATCTTTTAAGGAATTGAATAAAATATACAGGGAATCTGATGACACTTCTGGGAGTAAAAGAGGAGGCGAAGACAAGACGTATAGACACTTAAAATCAGCATTTCAAGAACTGCAACTAAAAAACACTGAAATTGACTTCGACAATAATCCTTTTAATTTAGTTATTGAGAATAATGTTAAATATGCTTTAAAAATTATTAAAGAGACGAATGACTCTTATAGATCTGCGATAGTTAGGGAATATGGTGACGTAGCTAGAATTCAATCAAACCTAAAAAAGAAGGAAGATAATTATTCTGATGAATCGATTAATATGGAAGAAATCTTTAAAAAAAACGCGTTGAAATGTATTGAAGAGTGGACAATGGGGATCAATGGAGAAATGTATAGAGCTAACCTTCGAATGCTAGCTCTTCAATACAAATGCTACCGTGATATGAAATTATTTAACGACCACATTTTTAAAGCGTTTATGGAAATACAAAAAGATATTGACAATTATTATATAAATGAGATAAAATCTGTTGATAGACTTTGTAAATATTTACAAATGGCTGTTGAAGATGGTCGAAGAATTCCGGAAACGCTTGCACTTGAACATGACACATTTATGATTGATCCTAATCTTTTACAATTTGCTCCACAAGAGGTACCAGCAGATACAGAACCACTAACTGAGGAAGTTGGGAGTATGGATTTCAAAATCAGCCAACTGGCTACTCTGCGGACTCAGTTTAAGATTGTTGCTCCTACGGGAATAATTTTGACACAGGCTTTCATATACCTTCTTCAAGATTTCTTTTTCTTTGGAAAAGAGACTTGTAGTGGGCCTCTATTCCCAGGATCTTGGATGAG
The DNA here is from genome assembly GCA_007844875.1 of Busseola fusca. NCBI lineage: Eukaryota > Metazoa > Arthropoda > Insecta > Lepidoptera > Noctuidae > Busseola > Busseola fusca. Next base: position 7,577 of record VKGM01003187.1, on the reverse strand, counting down.
TGTAAATCCTGAAAAAGTACCCAAATTAGTATATTTATTGTTTGGCGATACGGTATACGTCGATTGGAGAGATTTTCTTATTTATAGTTTAAATATTCAATATCCCGAAGTGGATGAGCTATTAGAAGTTCGCAAAAGATTTCGATGTAAGGATCTCAATTCCACAGAATTGATAGCAAGGGAGGATTTCATCGCGGAAGAGCTTTGGTTTGAAAAGGATTTCGACCCAGAAGACAAACACTCAGAGCTAAGAAAGAATTTGATAAAACATTTCTTGTTCGAACTATTTGAAACGGAGGAGAATATGATGAATTACTCTGCATTTCTATTAGCTTTTTGTAAAAATCCTGATCCTATCCAAGGTTTCGTAACAGCGTTATCTATGGCTGTTGGTAAAAAGACTTGTTTTGACGTTGAGGAGTGTGAGGAAGTAGTTCTAAAATTGATTAAACTCAAGCAGTACAGAGATGAATGCTTAGCTTGTGCCAATAAATGCACGAAAGAATTTCTTGATACTGTTTTAGAAAAAGTCATAAACTATTGTGAAGGTACTACCCTTATTGAAATGAAATACGAACCTCCGCCAGAAGATAAGAAAGGATCTAAAAGAGGAAGAGGCAAAAGCCAAACCTCGAAAAAAATTGAATTATCACAAAGTGCACGTGTGCCTAAACAGCAGAGGAGCATGATTGCTAAAAGTAAAACGGCGCAGTCTGAGACTAATATAAAGAGTACGTTTATTTGTCGACCATGTGAAGATACCGTTGAACCTGAAGAGAAACCGTTGGAGAAATTAGAAAGTGAAGAAGAACCTAAAGTTGAGCCCGAGGAGGACCCTGACTTAGCATATGCTGTTAGTCAGTCAGTTATATGGAATGTTTTACGGATTTGTTTGCCTTGGCATTTTGTGATGATTCCAGAAGGGAAGAGGACGCCATATGCTGATGAATTAACAGAAGTGTTGAAACGTTTAGAAGTGGATACTGAGAAGGGCGACATTTACGTTTGTAAATTCGTTACAGATCCGAAGATATGCCAGTTGTTGCATAAGGTGAAAAAATTCACTGCCCTGAATATAGAAGAAGAGGTAATGAAAATTTTCGTGTTGTACTAAAATCGAAATAGAAGTCGGTATATACACATGTTCATTTTTATGTTTCTTTATTTATCTTACAAATTGAAACAATAAATTTTTTTGATACATGCTTCTCTCACTCATACCTATGACTTCTTCTCACGGGGTAAGCAGGAAATACAAACCGTTACCTGCTAAGATCCTTATATTCTTCTTGTATTGTCTTTCAGCTTAAATATGTTCTTGTGGAAGGCCCAGCTCGTGAGATTTTTCGATTAGTTGCAGTTTGGCTTGCACTAACAAGTATGTGTGTTCAAATCAAATCAAATCCATTTATTTGCCAGAATGTAGGTTTTTACAATGATCTGAAAACTATAATGTCCCCTTTATATTCTACCATTGCATTGATGTGCAAATATTTCATTTTAACCTGCACAATCAGGAACATTTAAAAATAACTATATAAAAATAGACAACAACAAAGAATATGATCACAAGCTATCAAAAGGAACAAATTAATTAATTGATGTCAAGTTATCCCATGTCAATCCAAGAGTTTAATAAATTTAGTAATAATAAAGTTTAATAAAATGTCAGGTTAAAAATATGTAAATAATTGTAAATTGCAATTGATAATGTCATAAATATACACGGGACCTAGTTGAGTTCTCTCTTATATTCTGAGTGCAAATTTAAAACACCGAGACTCGGAAACACTATCTCTTGGAAATGCAAAATTTTGGGCCATAAAATAAAATAAATGCAGCAGTTACAACGACGTAGCTTCCACAGCGTATATAGCGTAGCGCGAATATCTTTTTCTCATATTCTTTATTCGCTTTTTGCCCGCGGCCTTGCCCTCGTGAAAACCCTTGAATTTATCCCACGGGAACATTTTACCGGGATAACAAGTGTTCTATGTGTCAGTGTGTGTACCGTGCTCCACTACGCGGGCCCAATGCGCGTTGGTAGATAAAGAAAGAAAAAATATTTGTTGTGTGACATACAGGGAGATGTTAAAACTTAACACAGTCATCATCATCTGCCTAAACTTTTCCCAACTAAGTTGGGGTCGGCTTCCAGTCTAACCGGATGAACCTGAATACCAGTATTTTACATGGAGCGACTGCCTATCTGACCTCCACAACCCAGATACTGGATAATACGATACCCCTTGGTAAGACTGGTTGTCAGATTTTTGGGCTTCTGACGACCTGTAACGACTGTCAAAGATCTACAAATGACAGCCGGGACCAACGGCTTCACGTGCTTTCCGAGGCACGGAGGGGTCTCGGTATGTAAAGATGGTCACCCATCCACAGACCAACCGCGGCAAGCGTAGCTTAACCTGATCGATCGACCTGCGCGGCTGTTATTATTAAGCCACGAGCCCCTTAAAACTTAACACAGTCAAAAATAAATAAAAAACATATTATACACCGGGGAATTTTAATCGTCTTACAAAGACGGCCTACATCATCTATGCAATGACAACTAAACATGAATACAAAATAAATTAAAAAAAAAACACATTTTTCAGATAAAATAATATTATATATTATATTAGCTGACCGGGCAAACATTGTTATGCCCCAAAAAAAAAAACAAAAAATAGATGTTAGCCGATTCTCAGACCTATCCGATATGCACGCAAAATTTCATAAAAATCGGTCAAGCCGTTTCGGAGGAGTATGGTAACTAACAGTGTGATACGGGAATTAACCAAACCACTAAACTGAGTTTGATAAAATTTCTATGGGACCAGACTGAAAGTATAACATTTCTCGTAAAAAAAGAATAATCGAAATCGGTCGTCGTG
>VKGM01003167.1:6368-18563 GCA_007844875.1 Busseola fusca | reverse complement strand
TTCTTATATTATTGAGTAACTACCTCCACTTTTGTTTTTGTTTTATTTGGTACTGATTTCGTATATTATGTGTTATTGTTATATCTGCATGCTCCGTCATTGGACGACGACAATTTTTGTATTATAAGCTAAATCTCAAAGTGAACTGTATCATGTTCTTTTGAGAAATAAATTCTTTAAACCTAAAATTGGTTGTCTGTAAAGTCGGTTTACGGTCTATAGTTTTAAGTGATAACGTCACAAGAAAACATTGATGAATAGGTTGTGTGCTGCAGAACAGAGATAGATGCGGCACAAGCCGAACGCTTAGGCCGATCGTGCCTCTCTATTGCTTGTTCCGCACTCTTGCTTGCACGCTCGGCTCAGGCGGAACGCGACAATGAGTCTTGCTTCTTCGTGAGTGCAGTTCATCGATGTATAAGACGTTATCACATAAAAAAAAAGGTTCGTATCACGGCGACAATAAGATGTTGGGAATTTAGAGGTATTCTTGATAGTTTGAAACTGTGATCGCACGTTTATAAAATTACGAGAATTCTCTCGTCTGCTTCTAAATTATATTTTATTTGAAGTCTCATTTGTTTTCCATTTAGTAGTGAAGATTAGAATGACCTTCCGACCAGACTTATAGGATTTTCCATAACTCTTGCCAGAATATAGGCTCATTCCTGACGGTTTTTCACGATGAGGGCTCAAGTGTCTGACGCTTATTGACATAGACTCGTGGCTTAAAAGAAGTCCCACAAAAAGAAGTCCGGAACGGTTAAATCAGGCGATCTTGCCAGCCAGTGCAAATCGCCGAAGCGAGAGGCGACCCCAAACAATTATTCCACGTTCCTTTAAAGCGCGGAGTTCACTATCGGTGAGCATCAGAGTTCGATACAGCTCAGGCGCCTTACGACGGAAGCCTGAGGGCTGCTTCGTCCGTGATGTAACTGTCAAGGGTCCAAGAATGACAGGCGGGATCAACGGCTAAACGTGCTTTCCGAGGCGTGCTTTCCCATTCACGGACCTACCGCGGCAAACGTAGCTTAATTCTTTCTACTGGCCCCCTGAAAGTCTCAATCGGGGAGTTACCGCCTCACGTTGAGAACTTATATTAAGGTGTATTCTTGATCAAAGAATTTAAACCATGAATTATCTTATTACAGGATCTACAGTGACTCCAAAGGCCGTAAGATATCCGACACCGACAGTTGAAAAAAATACCATGTGTGTTTACAGAAATGGCGAAGATTATTGTTAGTAGGTATATTCTCGATGTCCATCGCATCGCATACCTTAATAAATCGAATCGACATTGAAATCATTTTGATACAATAAAAAATGTAAAAAAAATATTGTTGTCTGTCGTCATAAGAAAACATTGATGAATAGGTTATTAGGTCATTGATGGATAGCTCTCTATTGCTTGTTCTGCGCCCTCGCTTGCACGCTCTCTTCTGACAGCTGCAGCCTAATTGCGTAACACATTTTCGGCAAATGATTGAGACTAGTTAGTATCGTTTGGACCGCAATCTACATTCAATGCGTTATTTACGTGTTGTGCGGACAAATTTTTCGAACTTGTGAAGCAATGGTTTAGAAATATGCTTACGCAAGTAGGGTGCCGCTTGCTGTTGGGGCAAAGGCACCCTAATTACGTAACACATTATTAATCGGAATCTGCATCATTTTGAAGCAAATTTCTAAACCATTGCTTCATAAGTTCGAAACATTTAATCTGCACAACACGTCAATAACGCAATGAATGTCCAATCGATACCAACTAGTTTCAATCGTTTGCCGAAAATGTGTTCGCCGATTAGGCTGCTGTTCTAATACGTACTTATTGATATAAAACATGTGGCAAATACAAATAGTCACTGGATCCAAAGCTTAGAATAATAATACAGTTGTGTTTCAACAAGGGACAGGAGTCTGCTTGTCCTAAATGTCTCAGAACTGAGTTATCACAGTAATGTTTTAGGTAGGTTACAAGGCATTTTAAAGCTCGGCGCGGGTGCTATCTTTTCCGGCACCGGATCATGTGGAATGAAACTCTTCCGGCACCGGATCATGTGGAATGAAACTTTTGTCCGTTCACCTCATTTAAAACTCTAAACCTTCCTTAGAAACTTCCGATTCGACTATGGTCATATTATGACAGCTTAAAAAACTTATATTAGCATTACCCTATATATTCTTATACTCTTTGATTAGCATACTCTTTGAAAAAACTCCACCCGTCTCATTGACATTATACGTTTTTGCATTAATAATATTGTTCAGGATGCTCAGAACAACTAGCCTTCTGAAAAGACAATTTAAACCCTTAAAGTGTTATGCTAGACACATCTGCTACCCACAAAGTTTTACTAACTACCTCCAAAACCTGCCGGCCACTCGATACTCCAAGATATCCAACGGCGTAACGATCGCCACGGAGGAGAGTGAGAGTTCCAGCGCGTGCGTCGGACTCTTCATCGACGCCGGCTCTCGGTACGAGGCCAGCTCGGAGAATGGTTTAGCTCATTTCTTCGAGCATTTAGCTTTCAAGAAAACCAAATCTCGAGACAAAAATCGTCTCCAGACAGAAATGGCGAATCTCGGTGCCAAGTTTAAGTGCCGAGTGACTCGTGAGCTAGTGTTTTTCTACGTGAAGTGCCTGGGCCCGGACGTCCCGCTTGCCACCGATATACTCATCGACTGCGTATTCAACAACGCCTTAGACGAGAGCGATATCGAGTATCAGAAAGGTGTCGTCTATACGGAAATGCTAGAACACGACAAAGACCCTGGTGTAGTGGTGGTTGACTACTTGCATGCCAGTGCGTTTCAGGGCACTCCCCTCGCTCAGACCGTGATGGGCCCCTCCGCCAATCTATACAACTTCACGGACACCAGTATCTCCAGGTACCTGGCCAAGTGCTACGATCCGTGCCGCACAGTGCTGGTAGCAACCGGCGCCATCAAACACGACCAGATGTCGTCGCTAGCCCTCTGCTACCTGAGCAAGCTGGAGCCGCTAAAGTGTTTAGACATGGAAGCCTATAGGTACACGGGCTCCGAAGTGAACTATCGTGACGACTCCATGCCCACCGCGCACGTCATGGTGGCCGTAGAAGGGCCGTGCTTCACTGACGACGATAGGATCGTGATGGAGGTGGCGAAGTTCGTACTCGGCGGCTGGGACCGCTCACAACCCGGCGGGGTGTCGCACCCCGTGCGAGTAGCCCGCGAAGCCTCCTGCTACGGCTTATGTGACTCTTACGAAGCATTCAATATTACCTACAAAGACTGCGGACTCTTTGGAGTGCATTTTGTGAGCGGTGTAATGAGCCTAGACGATATGATGTTGTTGGTACAAGACGAGTTTATGTACTTGTGTTTTTCCGTCGTGGACACGGAGGTCGAGAGGGCCAAGAATTATATGAAGACGAAGATGTTGGCAGAAATGAATACTCCGTTAGGCACTTGCATGGACATAGGGCGGTGCACGTTGTACCACGGCTGCCGCCCGACGCTGTTGAACCAGCTGCGAGTCGTGGACCGCATCACGGCGTCACAAGTGCGAGCAATATGATCAGCTGATATTTCGTCGGTAGGGATTGCTTCTGGCCACTTCGTTGTTCGGTCAATCATTGTTACTAAGTAACGATGGCCTTGAGCTGTTGTAGGTAGTGGTCCAACAATGTCGACGTGTACGTGTTGAAAACGGTCGCTTTGTGTGTAAGCTGAGATGCTTGAGAATGTGTGACGTTGTATTTTGCTTTTCTGGCACTGTATACAAGTTCGAGTCCAACGGCTGATGTCTGCGTTCATTGATGGCCAGAAATATTTTTGAGTTGCAAGTTTGCGGGTCGTGCGCGTACCAGGATGACTGATGTTGTGCACGCTGTTAAAAACTTCCTGTCTATAATCCTCTGGTATATACGGGCGTATGTATGGTGTTGATGTTTCGCAGTATAACTCGACGTCGGTGTTTGGTATTACTACTTTCTTGAGGTCGATGTTGTTTTCTTGCAATAATTGTTCAATATTGCTATCCTTTTCCTGCGCGCTGGCTATGTCCTTGAAGTTTATCGCAGTTGGGCATGAGATTGTTTCTATCCGGCTGAGTGTGTCGGCGACTATGTTTTGCTTACCGCTCACATGACGTATGTCCGTTGTGAATTCACTAATAAACAATAGTTGCCTTGTTCTTCTCGGGGTTTCTGTGCTCGATTGTATTTTTGCCATTATGTATGTTAGCGGCTTGTGATCCGTAAATATGATGAGGTGGCGTCCTTCGAATGTTTTGCGGAAATGTTTGACTGCCATGTAGATTGCGAGTAGCTCTCGGTCGTAGGTAGAATACTTCTTTTGTGCGTCATTGAATTTCTTGGAATAATATCCGAGCGGTTGCCATGTCTCATTTACGTATTGTTGTAATACTGCGCCAGCTGAGTTGTCGGATGCATCGCAGAACATAGCAAGCGTAGCATGGTGTGATGGGTGTGCGAGTAAAGCTGCTTGTATGATGCTGGCTTTACACTGCTGGAACGCTTGAGTCGCTTCGTCGGTCCACGTGATCTGAGTTTTGTCTCGCTTCTTCACATTGTGTAGGTATGCGTTAAGCGGTGCTTGCAGTATTGCGGCGTTGGGGATATGATCGCGATAGAAGTTAATCATTCCCAGGAATCTTCTTAATCCTTCGATTGTAGTCGGCTGAGGATAATCGATGATTGCTTGAATTTTATGTTGCGGTGGTTTAATTCCGTCCTTTGATACGGTGTAACCTAGGAATTGGACTTCTGATTTGCCTAGGTTGCATTTGGCAGGGTTAATAGTGATGCCATTGTTTTCTAATCGCTTTAGTACGGTGTGGAGGTGTTCTTTGTGTTGGTCTTCGTTTTCTGATGCCACTAATAGATCGTCGATGAACGGGAAAACAAAATCTAATCCTCGTAGTACTTCGTGGATATAACGTTGAAACGTTTGTCCCGCGTTCTTCAAACCGGGGCACATACGTGGGAATTCAAATAGTCCCATCGGAGTTATTATGGCTGTCTTCTCGATGTCTTCTTGTCTCACGCTCAGTTGTTGGTATGCTCGGTTGAGATCTATTGTCGAGAAGATAGTTTTTCCGGATAGGTGATGAGTGAAGTCTTTGATGCGTGGGACTGGATAGCGATCTGGTATCGTGATAGAATTGAGTCGGCGATAGTCACCACAAACTCTAATATCGCCATTCTTCTTGGGGACGATGTGTAGGGGTGATGACCATGGACTTTTGCTAGGTCTGCATAATCCTTGTTCGATCATATTTTCAAATTCTTTCTTCACGGTTTCGAAGCGGTGTGGTGGAATCGGTCGGGCTCGGCTGTGTATCGGTGGTCCGGTTGTTTCGATATAATGTTGCACGTTTATATCGGATGTTAATCGCATCGATGTCATTCGGGTTATGCCAGGATACTGGGCTAATATGTCGTGGTATGACTGCGACATATCGATGCTGCGTACAGTAGGCGCGTTTGATACTCGTACCGGGGCGTTGACCTTTAAGCTTGTGACACCGTCGATTAATCTTCGGTTTTTTAAATCGACGATGAGTTGGTGATGCTTGAGGAAATCGGCTCCGAGTATGGGTTTTGTGACGTCAGCTACGATGAATTTCCACAAGTACGGACGGCGTAAATTAAGATCGAGTGTTAGTGTTTTCTCGCCATACGTAGCTATAGTTGTGTTGTTCGCTGCGTATAGCTGAAACGGTAACGGCACTTTGAGTTGTCCCTTTGTTCTCGGTAGCACGGATATGTTTGCTCCAGTGTCGACTAAGAATGATAGTTTCGAGGTTTTGTCCTTGATGTACAGGCGGTGGGATTTTTCTTGAACGCCGGTGTCCGCCATTGCCAACGTTCCGTCTAGTTTTCCGGGTTTTGCTTCTTGAATGAGCAGGGTGATGTACAGCGTCTAGCTTGTTCTTTGAAACGGCGGTGATAATAACAGTATGGAGATGGTGAAGCTTCTCTACTGCGTGGTCGTGATGAGCTGCGGTTGCGATATGAGTGACGATTGCGGCGATAGTTGTTATTGTTGTTGTTGTGGTATTGCCTTGTTTTTAGCTCGGCGATTTCAAGCGATAACTTCCTTATTTCGCTGATAAGGTACTGCGTATCTGCTTGCGGTGCCGATGCTGGTTGTGCTGGTGCATGCACGGCTGCGACTTCTGGTGCTGCTGTCTGTTCCATTATCTTGTCTGCGAGTAGCGCGAGTTCGTCGAGTGCTGTTTTTGTGCTGAATGTTTCGCTGACTGCGAGAACTGAGCGAACGTGTGTTGGGAGGTGGTTGGTCCACATAAGTCGCAGAGTGGATTCCGGTAATTTGTCTGTAGCGAGGTTTCGCATGCGACGGAGTAGTTGCGTCGGCTTCTGGTCTCCGAGTTCCATGTCAGACAGCAATTTTTGGAACTGGCGGCTATCGGATTCCTCGTAGGCGATCAAAGAAAATGTAATTAACGTAACAAATTTTTGTAAAATTGTTTCATAATAAACATAATCACAATAGTAACTTTTTATGATAACATTTGGTATCATATACCAGTCTTAATATAGTTTTGAATTATATCTTCTTCAGAAATAATTATCTTAACAAAATAACCAAACAGTCATACTGATAATATTATTATAATCTTTGTAATAAATCAGTCTTTATTAACTTTTATTAAAACTATTAACTATCTTCTAATCAATCTTTGACCAGTCTCAAAATTATGTTTAATATAACTATTAATTAACTTGTAATCAACCTTCAACCTTCAAATTATTTTCAATCAAATAGGCATTTTTAATATTGCACAGAAAACTATTTCTCATCACATTCGTGGCAAATGAAATCATCGATATCTTCAGTAAGCCCTACACATAACTCATGAACATATCTACCACATAAAAGGCAAAGACGCATAGTCATAACATCTTCCGTTTGACAAACAAAGCAGTACCAACGATCTTCCGTGACAGGATTTTCTCCAAAATTATCATCAGAAGAACTATCAGCGTACAGCACAACATCTTCATTGTCAGATTCCGTGTCGCTGTCATAAATCTTCTTATTTTTTTTACTTTTTATTGTGGTTTTATTTGGTTTAGTTTTCTTATGGACGGATTGACTTGTGTTATCTTTTTTTCCTTTAGTTTTTCCGTGAGTCTTCTTAGTTTTTTTATTACAACAGTTTCCGCCACCTTCAGTGTCACTTTTCTCAAAAACTCTCTTTTTAACAGTTCTCAACTTTTCTCTTTCTATCACATCATTAAATTGAGTTTTTTTGCTCTTATCATTTGACTTCGTAAGACTGTCATTATTAGGTTTGCATATTTTTTTCGTAGGGGTTACAGTAAGATTTTCATTGTTGCAAGTTTCTTTATCCGGTGTCATTGTTAATATTTTAGTTTTGCCAGGCTGACGACCTCGCCGACCTGTCTTTCTAGGAGCTGCTTTCGGAAATGGTCTCAAGTTTTCTGGAGTAATTAATATGTTACAATCTTTAGAAGTGGACGGAATCGATGGAGAAGTGCATATTTCCAGGTTATGATGTTGTATAGGTGCCTCGAATGCAGTAGAAGAGGATTGTAAATTAATATTGTCATGTTGGTTTGGACTCAATGGGTCACCTTGAAATGAATCGAAAGATATTTCCTTTTGTGATGGCACAGACGATGCTCGTTTTCTCGTGCGGTGAACTGGCGATGTTGTAAATATTTGCTGTTTCTTTAAATTTTGATTTGGCTCCGAACTAGCCCGACTGAATCTGGCACCTCTTTCAGAATTGTTTGATTTTGAACCATTTAGGCTTTCAGAAGCATTATGTGGAACATTTTGCACAGAAATATTTTCGATATCAAGAATACTAGGAGATACTGGTATAGAAGTTGACAACTCATTTACAGGGCTGTGATTAATATTACTCAGACTATTTTCAGGTTCTTGTGGAAAATCAATCGGAATCGTATCGTTCTGTCCAAGCCCAGACTATCCCCCAACTTCACAGTCAAATTCAATCCGAGTTTCTAGACGCGCACTTTTTAATGCTTGATCTTCTGGTAAATCTCTGTCTGTGACAGCAGAACACAGAAAATCGTCGTCATTAAAAATTTCTGGGTTAAATGGATGAATGCCAGTTTTCTGGAACCCGCTTAAGATGTTATTTTGGGTGAATGCTTGAGACGTAATCGTCTTGATAAATCCTGCAATATTGAATATTGTGATGGTTTTGCCTGGATGGGATAACATCCAGTTACTCATAGCTGTATTGTATCGAGATTTAGATGAGGAATATACGGAAACATCAAGAGGCTGTAATTTATTGCTACAGTGTGGAGGGAGTGTTAACAGCGTAATTCCATTCTCCCTAGCAAAATTAATTGACTCCACACTTACATGACTCTCATGGTCATCTAGTATTAAGAGCACGCGATTGGTCTTGGAGGCATGAGAATATTTTACGAAATGTCTAAGAAATTTCACGAAACTCTTATTAGTCATCCAATCGCTTGAATGGGCATCTCCATCTGACCCTTCTGGTCCTTCAGACACGAAATGGTCTTGATATCTAACCCTTAGAAATATGAAGAAGGGAGGTAACACGTTTCCAATTGCATTAACGGCAAAACAAAGCGTTACAGTAGTGCCTCTTTCCGCAGATGTAACTTGACCGACTTGTTTCGACTTTTTATTGGCTATCACTTTTGGACAGTTTTGTACGGTTGTGCATCCAGTTTCGTCACAATTATAAATATTATGAGCCTCAACCTTATATCTATCAAGAACTGTCCTAAAATTTGTGAAAAAATCTTCCACATTTTTTTTATTAAAGCTGGTTGACCGAGACAAGCTGGTGGCTTCGGGGGTTGTTTAACTTATTTCTGGATTTCGGAAAAGAAAGCCTCGAAACCAGTCTTTCCCAGCAGAGTTATTCTTCGTCCAGCTCTCAGGAAACTTCTTTGAATTCACTGTCGCATATTCAAATGCCAATTGCATTGCTTGTTCTCTTGTCAAACCATAATGCATTTTACTGCATGTCAACAAATAATTGACAAGAAGCTTTTCCTCGGCCGTTGTAAACACTTGTAATGCTTTATATTGACTGTTTTTTTCTTCAAATTTATTAATTTTATCTTCATCTAATTTATATCGTCTCAAAGTAGTTCTATCTATGCCATATTTATTTGAAGTTTGTCGAATAGAAGCGCCTCCCTTAATTTCATCTATGGCATTTTGCAATTCCATTTTTGTGAGTTTTTTTCGTTTGCGAGCATTTACAGGAGGCTTGTATTGAAAAGGCATCGTACAAGTTGGCACTGCAAATACAATAAATTATATAAAGACAGAAAAAATAAATAAAATTAAGTAGGTATAATTTCCCTGCACAGGGAGACATGAACCACTGAGCAAGTCTCCCGCAATCACCCTGGTGCAACTCTCCCGCTCACACTAATTCCCCATTTAGGTTATGACAAAGAAAAACCTTAGATCGTAGAGAAAAAACACTAAGCATAAGTCAAAGTACATTTGTTTGGCAATATAATAATAGCAACACACAATACGTACCTCAATAAATATGAGAGCAATCACAAAACTACTTAAAACAAGAAAATATACTCCGCAGCAACAAAAACACGTTTTACATTGTCACTGACGAACCACACCACTAAGATGCAAAATGGCTGCATACTTATGATTGGCCTCTTGAGTGCGACCAATGAACGCTTTGACGTTTCGTTCGCGCTAAATTCAAATACAATTTTGAAAGGTGGTTCAACTCTCCCACCTGGGCAAGTCTCCCGGTTTTCCCCTACTTTTTGTTAAATATAACTCGTATTCCAATCTAAGGGCATATTAAAATTCTCATTTATTTACGCTAATCGAATGTCTTCAGGAGTACGTCGACGCGTTTTAGTGGGCGTAGCATACCTAAGCAGCTACGCCAGTCATAGAGCAGGCTAAACAAAAAAAACACTACGTCAAAATTACTCACTTTATTAAAAATACGTTACCACATCGGATTCGCTAAAAGAAATCAGAAACAAAACGCCAGTTGACAAAGAAAATAGTGAAACATCCGAATGGATGGTCGATTACGGGACGGAGCGACACGGCGGCGCCGCGTTTAAAACTCCGGCTAATTAAATGAATGAAAACGAAACTCGAATGTTTTCATTCCATTTACAGTTTCTATGCTCCCCTCTCTCGTTTGTCGACCGACGAACGGTCATATGCAAACTGTATTACGATATTTCAAATGTGACAGTTTAAAAAAAGAACGCGCTGCGTTTTAATTTCGTGATTTCTGACGGTATTCGGTTTTTGTTTTCAACTAAATGGTTTTAACTCAAATAGGTTTTGATATAGTCATAATGTGAGAAAAGTATAATAGATGTTTATTATCAAGGGATTCATTATGTATGAACATTTATGAAATGTTATTTGAATACTTAAATCATATTTGCTTACTACTTATTTACCTATGTTATCATATATAAGTGAGACCATTAGCAGTTTATTCGTAAACCTTCTTTATTAATAGTTAGTAACAGTAACAATATTTTTACTATGATGCTCAGTTATTTTATTTCTACGAAGTCATTACATTGTAGGCGCTTTTACAAGAAAACACCATTTATACGTCAACATTTTTATAACAACCTATTATTGCCAGAAAAACAACTATAAAATATTTATGTGCGTAACAAAATATCCAACTTTGTATAACTCCGACGAGACTTAATTTACCGACAAAATCTGTCCCACTGTGCTCAATCTTGCGCATAAAGTTATCGTATTGGAAATCGGAAAATGCAAAATGCACTGCGAAATGTTAATACAGCAAAAATAATCCAGTTAATGTGGCTCCATCGAGGATAACACCATCCAGCGCTGAGTTCGAAAAGTCATTTGTACGATTATCTGTCTCGCGGAGCACATCAGGCCCGGCATTGTATGTAAATTGAATTAATGACGGTGCACTTGAAGCCCTCTTTACTTTATAAATCGCTGTGGGAAAACGGTTCAAAATTCATATAGGTTTTATTTATAGGTACGTGAAAGTCTAGAACAGCAGTGAGATTCTGTAACCATCTCACCGTGAAAACTTCGGTGAAATGAGCCGTCATTTCAACTAATGCTTTTAATTGACACTTTACATAACTTTTCACGGTTAGCTTTTTACAGAATCGATCGGCGGCTTGAAACGATATTTTGAATTTACGCTTCGTAAAATTTCAGAAGAAACTAGTTTTAGAAATTAATACTAAAATTAAATGGTGGTCACTAATTTTTGGAATAGGGTTCGACGAAGTATGTAATTAGAATTAAAAGTTTGTTAAAGTATAATCGAATGCTTACGTTTTATTTAGTGGCTTCAATGAGATTTTCTATAAATTGCTATTTCTCTGTCAATAGTGACTTGAGCTAAGTTTTCAAGAAAGCGGTGGCCGCACGTTACGGCCGCAGTGACGGCTATCATGAAACTGATGACAGCGGCCATGATTTAAATCGTTAAATACACCCGCCTCAAAAGATAGTCGCGTTTCTGTTTCTTTTGATACATCTAACGCACAATGACGCAGTGACTTGACTGAATTGTCAATTTGTCATGGAAATGCTGTTTAATAATAATATTTGAGCTCACCCTCCTCAGTATGGACGCTTTTTCGCGTGACTAAGTATGGTGAGTGCAAATCTAGCGATTTAAATCTTTGGCCACCGGGATTGAGTTTACGGTTTCTAAAACCAACCATAATTGTTTCATAATCAATGTTTTAGTGACGACATTCACCGGTAAATTACGGACGCTATGTGGACCGTCATCGCTCATCTAGGGAACCGTAGCTTTACATACCTTATATAATTTACGTGAAAACAAATTTGTTAAAATAAAATGTTTGCGTACTTTTCATTTCTGTATTATTACGCTGATACGTTGGAATGTTTGCTTTTAAGGTGTTCACTAGCATTAAAAGCAAACATTCCAACGTATCAGCGTAATCAACGTATCAGCAGGTTCCTGTTCCGGATAAGGCGGGAGGAAACGCCAGGGTCTCATCACTGCGTGGATCGCCCTGAGGACACGGTGGAGCATACGGTGGAGGTCTGCCCCGCTTGGGTGGAGCACCGCCGTGTCCTCATGGCGGCGATAGGCGGCGGTGATCTCTCGCGTCCGGCCCTGGTCCAGGC